>JALJCO010003425.1:347500-507614 GCA_023101725.1 Atherinomorus stipes
TTTAACGTCATCACAGCAGACACAGTTTATGGAAACTGTCCAGTAAACGTCTCATTCTTATCCTGAACACATTCAGTAGACATCTGATGGAGTCACATTACTTTAGTATGAACTAAAGATACCAACAAGCTCACATTTATGCCGCTATGGCGCTAAGCTAGCTGCTAACATGAGCTGCTAATATCAAGCTTTCATATTACAGTGACTAACCTGTTCAGGTGTGTTTAAGGTGGATGTGGAGGATCCAGCGTCTCGGTTTTGATACCACAGACGATGCCGCTTGCTGCTCTCATGTTTGTCCCTTTTATTCAGTTTTTAATGTCCAGAGTTTCATGTCATGCAGCAGCACCAGACGTGTCCACGGTGCTGCTGTTCTTTATAGGTGGCTTTCAGTCACGTGACCCGGACGCCCCGCGAAATGCAGATGGAGGGCAAGAAGTGTTTTCCTCCGGTTCAAAACACAGCGAAATGAATGACAGCGAGTACGCTGAGGCTTTGAATGGGCTGGTCCAGACACCATACTGCCAAAAATATATTTATACATAAGATCTGACCCATGAAGTCTAAATAAACCAGACTGGTTTTATAATCTTGTGGATATACCAGCGGTTTACCGGCGATTTATATCACAAACCATCTCTTGCTGACAAAGCAACGCTCATAACTTCACTACTGGACATCCGACCTTAAGAATTACAACTGCAGGGGGGGCCACGTGGTTTGGACGTGGTTTGGACGCGTCGGTCTCCCGCATGAGGCTGAGCTGCCTTTCCAATAACGCTTTCTCTCCCTACGGGGGATTTTCCTCACTGTTGCGGTGTTAACTTGTGAGCAGTGGAGGATGTGTGAGGCTCTGCCACAATCACACACAAGGACCATCAGCTGTTTTAGTTTTTCAAAACCATAATTTGCTTTATCAGGAGACACGTGCTGCAAAGCCATGAATGAGACTGCAAGCGGGGCAGAGATCCACCTGAGGTCCGCAAAAAAAAAGAAGAAGAAGAAAGCAAGGCTCATGACTTTCCCTCCGTCTGTCCGATGAATGAAGCCTTCAGCAGCCGAGAAGCCGACAGTTATTCTGTTTCATGCCGGGTCAACCAGGATCCAAATAAGCTTTACATGGCTGTCACCTTGTTTCTGCGGGTAATAGTGAATTATGCTATTTTAAATAAATAACCTGGCTCATAATATTGCTAACGCTGACTGTTTTTATGTGCATGGATCTTGTATATTAATTTATTTTACTTATGTTTTCCCAAATTCCTAATCGAATTTGAGGCTGTGCATAAGTCAGACCGCATTTCTCCAAACCAGGTCTATTATTCACAGAGATCCACAGAAACCCCCCTAAAAACTGTTTTGCTGCCAGAGACAGTGGTGAAATATCCTTAGCAATAAATAATGAAATAATAAACTATCTGACCTGTTTTAGAAAGTGGTTGCTGTAAACTTTGGCATTGTTAGACTCTGCTCCTCCCAACCGAAGGGGGAGGTTTAAAATCCACGTTTTGCAGCGTTGTTTTGTCAGTTTTCCACATTTTTCAACTTTGTTAATGACAGTTTTAGGTACTCCAAAAAAAAAAAAGTATCCTTTTTTCTGATAGCGTGATTGGAGCCATAAACTGCAGACACAGAGGCGTTTTCCACACAGATATTAAAGGCGACTTTCCTTCTGGCCCTCCGTCTGCATTGCGCGTGCTAGGTCTTACCCCCTCCGTCCACTGCCTCCGCTCCGGTCCAGTCCGCACGACGCAGCAAATCCGTTGCTATTTTAATCAATGAGCAGCAGTCCACTTCTCCGCCAGCGCTCCGCTCCGCTCTGACACGTCCGCTCGGGTCCGTCGGCCTCCGCCAAAAATACGGATCAACTCTATTTTCTGGTCCGCTCCGTTTGGAGGAAGTTGCAAACATGAAACATCCGGTTTATAAAGTTTTTTTTTACATCCACCACAGAAGAAATTGATTGCTGTGTTTAAAACTTATTGGGCATATTGTAGCATCTCAATAAAAACTTTTTTATGAAATAATATTGCGTCTTGTGTGACTTGAGAATGGGCAAATTGGGCAATGTGTGTAGTTCAATGTGCCGTATACATACTCCCTACAAAGTAGGTCGCCGCACGTCAGATCCTGTCAAAACTACAAAAACTGTCACTTGGAAACACTCAGTTTGGAAGTTGAAGGCCAAAAGATTTTGCTTCTCGTGCATGCTCCTTTGCCTGCTTCGTGACTGAACGGAGAGGGTGCTGGCGGAGTGAGGCGGAGTATGTGTGCGAGGGTTTTTGCAGCCCGCCGGAAAAGCCCGCCGACGGACTCGAGCGCAGCGCAGCGGATCGGGGTGGGGCGGAGCGGAAGCAGTGGACAGGAGGTGTTACCCCCAGATTCCACGCATATGGTACGGAAAACTCAAATTCTGTAGGTGATTTTTAATCAAATTGTGTTTTTTTTTTATGTATTTTACCTTTGGATTCGCAATGTGTTTACTTTGACAATCCGGATATAGTCCATGTTCATGTTCCCGTTTGGTGCAATCTGAGCTGCGGGAGTTGATCCAGCCTGCGCTGATGGAACAGAAAATTGGACTGGCTCTGCAATTTGGGCGCAGTGCAACGCATCCGCACGTACGTCAACGGAGCCGCACGGTGCATGTGGACTGCAGCTCATTAGATAATATAGCAACGTGTTTGCCGCGCCATGCGCAGCGGAACGGAACGGAGCGGACCGCAGTATGTGGAATCTGGGGGTTATGAAGGTGATGTATGGCACAACCAACCTATTGTGTGTGTGGGGGTGGGGGGGGGGGGGGGGGGGGGGGCGTGTCTGCGTGATGTCTCGGGAGATGACAGCTATCAACACTTACAGCAGACGCGGGATCAGAGTCAGAGATCACGACAAAATAAATACATTTTCTTAAAAAACAATGAAATTAAAAAAATAAAACAATGTCCACAAGTCTGAAACTGTCCAAGTCAAGTCTGTGAGTCTCTGAAAAAGCGACTATGTGCGCTCCTTCTTCAGTTTCTTGCACAAACTACTTCAAGGCTGC
The DNA here is from genome assembly GCA_023101725.1 of Atherinomorus stipes. Lineage (NCBI taxonomy): Eukaryota > Metazoa > Chordata > Actinopteri > Atheriniformes > Atherinidae > Atherinomorus > Atherinomorus stipes. The sequence continues at coordinate 350,547 of JALJCO010003425.1, forward strand.
CCAACTAGTTCTTCCATCCTCACCCAGCGTCCTTTATCGGTTAGGACAGCTTCATAAACTCAGCCTCCATGATATGATGTTCCATAGCAGACGTTTGCAAGCAGCCGTTCACTGCCGCTGCAGCTGGATCTGGACCATCATCCATAACCACTCTGCTCCTTATGATTGGGTAGAAATGTGCTCAGATGAGGACCTAAATGCATTGATCTTATACCAGTGGTAGATTAACATGCCCATTTATAGTGTGGGATTATAGGCACCTTTTTTTTTTCTTTTGTCTTTTTTTTTTTTTTTTTACACCACACACCTTACTACTGTATATCAAGTGGAGTTTTTTTCTTTTTTTCCCTTGCCACCGCGCGCTGGAAATCCAGCACAGTGCCAGAAAACTTTAAGCCCTGCACACACTTAAAACCTGCAAAAGACGTCTTATCAGGTGTCTGATCAGATCAGATTAAAAAAGCCAGCGAGTTACTTTAACCTCTGGTCTTTGGCCTTCCTGTCCTGGTTTTGAGCCAATGACACCAAGAAAAGAAAAGAAACCAGGAAAAGTTTCAAAAAGAGAGTAATCTCTTTTACAGTATAAGACACTGCAGCAGACATGAGTACTTACACAACGTATGTCCAAGAGAGGACATGAAGGCACCTCCCTAATCCTCAGGACCTGTGTTGGTCCATAGATCAGAATCACGGTGAGGTGAACGCAGACAGAGCAGGTCCAGTCTGAAAGGCTGCGAGTGTGGGAAAGACGTCTTCTGTGCTCTGCTCATGTCTCTCAGGGATAAGCTTTCCTTTCAACACATCCAGTTCTGCTGCAAATATGAAGCCAGCTTGGAAGAAAGGCCTTCCCTTCATAAAACCACGCCAGTGTGTAAATATAGAAAAGCATAGAGGCAAACAGAGGAAAGCATTTTCCATCTGCTCCTCTGAGGGATTGGTTGCACGGCTGCATGGCAGCACATGCTCTCCTGGACGGGGAAACCAGCGCTGTGTTCAAGGACAGCTGAAGAAAAGGTCATCGTTGTGATCTGATGGGAATCTGGGGAACCTTCACTGGAACAGGGGCATATGGGCTTCAAAAGGTTTAATGTCGCTTTTCAAAGAGGGGTCAGCTTGTATAGAGGTAGTCTATCACATGTGAGGGGAGAGAACGCGGGCGGGGAGCATGGTGACAGATTAACAACGGTGCAGGAGTGACAGAGTTCACAGGGCCAGTAACTCTGATCAGGAGGCAACGCTGGACAGAAGATGTGTAACGTCAGTCACAGTGGACGCAGGAGGAAAATAGAAACCAGGCTGCTGAGAAAATGCAAAGAAATTCAACTCTGGAGATGATTAAGAGTCAAATGAGTTTGTCAACATGTAAACAAGGAAGTCAGAAACGGCTTATTGGGAACGAACATCTCTGGCTGAATAGAGCCATATCACCAAACGCATTCTGTTGTGATGGGCAGTCATGAAGCTTAAAGGAACTGAATAGATTTAGGCCAAACTCAGCAGCGCAAGCACATTTGCTACTGCTCTCACGAGGAGCAAGTGGGGCTTTTTACAGCTGTCTTTATCGGGGATTTTATGCTTACAAAATGACCAGCTCAGCAGAGGACTGGCAGTGGAGACGGCTACAAAAGAAAAGACAGAAAATAGAAGTGGAGAGACTGAGGCATGAACACTGCAGTGTGCTCGACTGGTTTTACAGATAGACGCGAGGGTGAGTGGACATGAACAAATCTGCTTTAGATTTTAGCCACGAAAGAAATAAACCCTCAGGATTACAGATTTACATTAGAACGACCCAGAACGCCTGTAAATGCTGAGTTGTGCATTCCACACGCTGCTGAGGACAGCTGTGTCTCAGGGGAAGACAGGTCGTCCATCAGCTGGAAGTGTGGTGGTTCCATCCCAGTTTCCCCAGTCTGAAGCCCAGACTGCCTCTCATGTGCTCATCGGTGTGTGAATGTAAGAACTCAAACAAAGAAAAGCCTTCCTGGGGAAGTCCTAGGCAGAGCTGCATGAGCAGGGGTGTGACCATACACTCAACTCACGAGACGAGATGACACCATGTTGGGTCCACAAGACGAGCCGATACTGCCACCTTACTTTAGAGAAAACTAAAATGACAAAATGTGGCTTGAAAAATATCTGATTTCTGTAGACAACAGTCACAAAACAGTCAGGTGGATTTAGAAATGTTTTATATGTTGCATCTAGGGTTGCCACCCGTCCCGTTTTTCACAGAATTGTTCTCTTTTTTCACCAGCTGTCTCGGGAGAAAAATAAACTCTCCCAGGACACAATTTGTCCCGTCTTTTTTTTTTTAGGGAAAATGCAAAAACCTAATTTGATTTCCTTCTTCTGTAGTCTGGAAAGGTCCCCTGTCCTCATGTGGTTATTTAAAATGGTCTCAGTTTGCTTCCCATCTATGTGTAAATCACACTCGCGCCCCAGCGCTGAAGGCGGCTCACGCAATCCAAGTACGGAGGGAAACTTGGCCAAAGAGAGACTTAGCAATTGTTTTATGGTTGCATGCTGGCACTCCGACATACCACCATTTAGACATACCGCTATTCTGACACGTTAATGTCCCACCATTCCAACAAGGCTTTCCAGGTAAGGAAACGTGTTAATAAGACTGACTCGGCGCTGTCAGTTGCTGAAATTCAAATGGTGATTAGGAGACCCTGGTAAGGCGTTTTGCTTCTGCAAATGGATAAATGTTTGCTTGCCACAACATAATTTGGCAAAATTTGAAGGAATGAAATAGCCAACGGTTACCACCCAAACCCTGCAAATATGAAACTGCAGTGTGCAAACAGACAAGAGGATACCAGATTTACAGTGATGGCAAATAGTTAGATTACTGATCTAAACTGTTAAAAGAACTACAAGATTTAGATGTAATTAGGCCTACTGTAGGCTTCTCCTATTGCTTTTTAAACTGTCGAGAGCGAGCATGGTGCACGCTGGTGATTTCTTTAACTGTGTGTTCTGATTATTTTCCTAAATAAAGTTTTAGCTTCTGAAGTCAGATTTTTAAACAGTTCTAATGGAGTTTATCTGGATGATGTGGCTTCATTCTGAACCATTTCACTGAACCTGGACGACCCGCAGCGTCTGGAGATTAAAGCAAATAATATTCAGTGTGCGTAAATGCGCACAATGATGCGCCCTCCCCTGCAACATCATGAGGGAGACTGGACATCATTCACACGTTTTTGCTGGAGTTAGTCAGTGACTTCAGGTGTCATCTGCAGTGCTGTCATTGATGTCTGTAACCGCAGTTATTAATGCTGCATATGATACCAGCGTGCACGCACGGCTCTGTGGAGACTCCACTGCAGCTGGCTGATGAGACGGCGACAGACGCTGTGTTTCTGCTTCAGTCAGTGATTCCTGCGATTCCGACATGAATCTAACATGTTTCAGACCAGCTGGAGTTACATTTACACGTGTAGGATTATTATATTTCCCTGTCAGAAATGCGACATTAGGAGAGAGTCTCCAAACTAGTTCATCTGGTCTGACTTTCTTCTCTCCTGTGGTTCAAACACACTTGGCACCTATATGATCAACAGCTGGAATAAAGTGCAAGTGGCCACAGCATCTGATTTATTTAGGAGCAAATTGAGCAAATAATACAATAAATATTAATTTGCCTCTACTTAAAAAAAAAGTCTGAGCTTGATATTAAATCTGAAATCAGCTGTGATCTAACAACTAGAACAGAAATAGAAAATTTCATGTAGCTATATGAAATGACTGTCTGAGGTTGAGATTATTATTATTACTATTATTATATTTATCATTATTATGAAAAAGTGAAGAAGTCAGCAGCTACATTATGAGATATGTTCAGATCATGGGTTTTAATTTTACTCTAGATACTCAGCACAAGATGTATCTATCCCAGTCAAAGATGAGCCGTGGTACCCTCGGTAACCTGTGAGGCAACAGGGAGTACAACTTGGTTTAGCCTGGATAACTTAGTAGTCAATGTAGTATAGTTAACCCAGTATTGGCAATAATATGTTCCTGTCACATCCTCCACTGCTTCCCTCTGTGTTCTAGTGTGTTGGCATGGCTGCTGGACTCAGATGTCTCATGGTTGGGGTGACTTAGCCTGGTACACCAGCCTGACCAACACCATGTATGAAATACACGGCAGGTCAGTCTGGGTTCCCTCCATTGGGAAATGATTTCCACTCCGGTAAAAAATTGACCGGACCAATCACAGCGCAGCAGTTGAATAATTAACAGATGAACGTTAAACTCCTCCGATGTCTCCACCGCTGTTTCTGCTCTGTTTTGGTGCGTAACTAACAGCTTCCGGGTCATAGTCACATGATGTGCGACACAAACGCTTTCTCATATTAGTAGTTCAGCAATAAACAATGCTTACATGTAACAGAGTATTTATAATAATAAAACCAAACATTCTATGTTAATATACACAAGAAAACTACATTAAATAGAGAGGGAAAAACAATGTGTAAACACTGACTTCTGACGTCGCCATAGCAACATAGCAACAGAGTGCCGAACTACGCCAGCTACAGTCACCTCTGATTGGTTCTCTCCGGTTCACTTCCTCCTGTTAGTCCCGCCTCTCGTCTTGCGTTGGAAATCAGTCTCCAGTGGAGGGAACCCAGACTGACTTGCCGTGTCCCTCATACATGGCGTTAGTCAGGCTGGTGTACCGGGCTAGGGGTGACTCATCAAAATTATTAGCTGGTGTAGGCCTACATCTACCCTGGTTTGCCGAGCAGTCAACATTGAGATTTTGACCCTTGAATGATTAAATGTATTAACGTGACTTTCTTTCTGTCTCCTATGTTCGAATTTCATGTTATTTTGGTTAGTCTGAACTGGTAATAATGCCCGTGCCCTTAGCCCCAAACATTTGGTCGAGTGTCCCTTTTTTTCACAGTTCCAAGGTGGCAACCCTAGTTGCATCCATGCATGAAGCAGGAGCTTCCACAGTTGAACTCTTTCCACAAATATCACTAAGTATTTCTTAGGGAGGGTCGTCGAGACAACGAGAAACTGAGTTGATGAGGTGAGCGAGTATTTAAAGTGGAAATGCAACGCTCGAGACACCTAACTTTATTTACTAGACTGAGTCCTGGTCTTGTCAATAATTATATACCAAACGTGAAAAATAGAAGTATATAAAAGAAAAACGTTGCAAAGTTTTACGTTTTTAGGACAATAGCGCCGCCATCTTGCAGTACTCTAAGCTCTGACGTCACCGGGTTGGTTTCCCCTCTGACTCTACATTAAATCAACAGAAATAACCAGCTATGCTGCACTATAATTAACAAGCTGGAACATGTTTTAGAAGACTAATATGATGGAAACCAAAGCTGGGACGCCGGTCCAGCATCCAGATCCTGTACCGATGCTTTCCAGCCATTACACCATGTGACTGAGGAGAGAGGAGGAGACAAAGGTCCTGGTGTCAGGACGGGCGGGTTGGCAGCACCTGTAGGAGTGGCTGCAGTTCAGCGATGCTGCAGGCTGTCTGCTGTCAGGAGGTCCACATGGACCAGGTCATGCGTGGAGGATTTTGTATAACAGTTTGGATTACACATATAGATTATTGTACCTGGAGGTGGACGTTCTGGAGGTGGTGCTGTCCCTGAAGGAGAGCTGAGTGGAGACACGGGAGCGTCCAGGAAAACAGCAGGTAAGCTAGCTAAGCTAACGGTAGTAACCAGCAGGTACGCTAACTAAGCTAATGGTAGTAAACAGCAGGTAAGCTAGCTAAGCTAACGGTAGTAACCAGCAGGTACGCTAACTAAGCTAATGGTAGTAAACAGCAGGTAAGCTAACTAAGCTAACGGTAGTAACTGGTGGTTTGTTGTAAAATAAAATAAATGCTATATCGAGACAAGGATACGCTGGGAAAGATGCAAAGCATCCAGGCTGTAGGATGATGAGGGAGCAGGCGGTGTGTGGTTTAACCGGACCTGCCGTGAGGAACTGGGAGTCCTGGTGAGAAAGTTTTTATGACGGTCATTTCGCATCAACCTGCTCCAGAGCTCTTCAGCTCATCATCAGGCTGTGGGGAGGATTTATGAGTCTTGTCGATTGACGTGTGTTTAATAAGCGGCTCAAAGGGGAACAGAGGCGGAGAGCTACGTACTGATGTTGGTACAGACTGATGCTGCAGACCGGCCGGTGAGTGGATGTCACCGGCGGTGATATTAAACACTCAGAGCAGCTTCAGGCTTTCGTCTGAGGATCTTTAGCTACCAGACTCCAGGTCTCCTGATCATTTTCCTCATTTTCTCTAGAAAATTCTCACCTCATGATCTGGAGTCAGGGAGGTTCCAGCAGCAGCAGGACCGGTTTCTGGTTCAGATGGAGGTTGTTAACTGTTCTATCTTCAGCTTACACTTTGGAAAACTTGCTTTTAGACCAGGAGGATACAGTAGTGGTTCCCCTTTTGTCTTTTCTTCTCCTTTGGCTCACCAGTCTCCGTCATTCAGCTCTTATCTTTATAGTTGTGGAACGGACCAGAGGACTCTCATTCAGGACCGCAGGACTAACCAACCCGGTGACGTCAGAGCTTAGAGTACTGCAAGATGGCGGCGCCCTTGTACTAAAAACGTCAAACTTCGCAACGTTTTTCTTTTATATGCTTATATTTTTCAATTTTGGTATATAATTAATGATAAGTCCAGGACTCAGTCTATTGAATAAAGTTAGGTTGGTTGAGCGTTGCATTTCCACTTTAAGGCTGCTTGGTGATTAGTGAGATTGGAAGCAGGTGTTGAGGGTTGAGGCGTGGTCCTGCTCCTGAACCTATGTTAATGAATTAACTTCATTTCACTAGCAAGGACCACGCCACAACAAAATGAGTGATGATGATGACAACGATGATGACGGATTGATTGATTGATCAAATGAAAGAATGTGATCTGAAGATGAGCCGGAGGAAGACCTAGTGTGGGGGTGTAGTCTTTCGGTAGTGAGTCCGGCTTAGGGAACCCCCAAAAAGAGTGGCCAGAGCCAAGAAGTGAATGAGCTCTACGTAGATCTGAAAGGTTATTGCAAACGTATGAACGGTAGGCTTGCAAAGACCATTTAAACAGATAAATGGGGAAGAGATTCCGAGTTGATCCGTTTTTCTTTTAAGCGTGAATACGAGACAGTCAGGTGAGTAGCAGATATCTGAGAGTCAGGGGTGAAAAGGAGAGTTGAAAATGGACGTTGTAGGTGCAAAATTCAGAGGATCATAGGATGCCAAAAATACTGCTTCCAAGGTCTGATCAATGGTAGAACAGTTTCCTGGTCGTAACGTGTTTATGCAGAGGTGGAGAAACTCAACTCAACTCAACTTTATTTATAGAGCCCTTTAAAACAACCACAGTTGGAACAAAGTGCTGTACACAACAAGCGGATAGTTAAAAACATTTTGAAAACAACAGAATAATTAATAAAATGAAATAAATAAAACAAGAAATAAATAAGTAAAAGTAATAAAACCAAATAAAATCAGCAACCAAAACAAACCACGATACACTAAAACAGAGAGTCTCATGCTGTGCTGAAAGCCAAAGAACAAAAATGGGTTTTAAGACGAGTTTTAAAAATGGACAGTGATGAGGATTGTCTAATGGGGAGGGGGATCTCGTTCCAAAGTTTTGGAGCAGCAACTGAAAAAGCTCTGTCTCCTCTGAGCTTCCGTCTGGACCTCGGTACCTCCAGGAGCAGCAGGTCAGCTGACCTGAGGCACCGAGCAGGAGTGTAGGGGTGAAGAAGCTCAGGGAGGTAAGGAGGGGCCAAACCATTTAAAGATTTAAAAACAAATAACAGAATCTTAAAATGAACTCTAAAATGCACAGGCAGCCAGTGGAGGGAGGCCAGGATGGGGGTTATGTGCTCCCTCTTACGTACTCCTGTTAAAAGGCGTGCGGCTGCGTTCTGCACCAACTGGAGACGTACAAGGGAGGACTGGGTCACACCAAAATAAAGTGCGTTACAGTAATCCAGCCGAGATGTAACGAAGGCATGGATTACTGTTTCAAAGTGCTGTTGTGCAAGAAAAGGTTTGACTTTAGCCAATTGTCTGATATGATAAAAGCTGGACTTGACTACAGAGCTGATTTGCCGATCCAATTGAAAATCACTGTCCATCTTAAAACCCAAGTTAGAGACTACTGGCTTTAAAAAAACAGTAAAAATGCTCAAGTCAACAGGGGGGATTCATTAAGGCTACTGGGACCAAACACCATCACTTCAGTTGGTGAAAGTCCAATGTGAGAGGAAGGCGTATCGTTGTCGGAGCTGACTCTCGTTTTCGAAGTCAGTTGAAGAGCATGGTGACATGACAATGAGTGATAGATGGACACGAAGAGCCAAGCAAGAGCCTACAGAAGAATATACCGGAAAGGCAAGTGTGGATAGTGGAACAGAGAATTCTTTGGAAAGAGAAAATACAAGCCATGTAACTGTAAAGGGTGGTAATGTCAAACTGAGGGAAGCGAGTTAATAGACAGAATGATATGTTTTGAAACTGTTCCAGCCGATGCAGTAGGCTGAGAATATGCCTGGAGTGAGACTGTTGAGGATGGCTTCCTTGAGGCAACAGACAGGGAATTGTGATCTTACTGAAGATGGTTGGTGAATGGAGGGACTGGAGTCTGGTGTTGGTCTGATTCGGAGCAAATACTTGTTAAGAGGCTCGGAATGTAGGTCCGAGATCAAGATGAGTATGCGAATGGGCTGTATGATCGTAAGGGAATGGGACTGGCCTTGTAGATGACATTGACTGCAGTGGTATCGTCAAAATGAATTAGGATTGACCTACAGGACCATTTATGACCCCAAAGAATGGCGGCTATGATGATGGGGTACGGCAGGTAAAGAGCACAAGACCAAAGCTCAATCGTGAAGTTTGAAGTCAGAGCCAATGCGCATGGCATAAGCGAGATGACCCATGAGGGCTGCCGTTGTGTGCATTCATCCACCAGCAGGTAGTTGGAGAGGGGACTCGAGATGAGCTTGACCTTTGACCGGGCCACGAAGTCAGGCGACGGTCCCTGGCGCAGCTTGCCGCAGGTTGGGATGCGAGACCCCGACCGCTGAGCAAAAGCAAAAGAGAAGGTTACAACAACAGCACCAAGCCAACATAGTGACCCGCCAAAACCTGGAGACAGGAGCCACCGGGGAGGGATGCAGTGCAGAGACGGGCGCCATCTAGGAGTTACCAAACTTTCTGAGTCACAACCCCCCAGATACCAGACGTTGGTGACCCCCAGATACCAGACATCGGTGTTGGTGACCCCCCCAGATACCAGACGTTGGTGTTGGTGACCCCCCAGGGTCCGCAGGCCAAAGACTGCGAGATCTTGCTGTAAGGGATGCATTGATGCTGGATGAGTTGGATGCATATCTTAGCATGCCAGTTACCAGACAGATGTGGGAGTCACTGGTCAAAGCTGCTCTGCCTGCTTATAAAGCCCCCTTTTTAACATTCACTCTTGGAGCTGTGGATATTGAGGTTTCAGCTCTCTTAGACCGAATTCAGGAGCTAGCAGGGTTAGGAGACTGGGAGGCCGATCGGAGGGATCGAGCCAGGTAGGCTCCGCCTAAGACGGGAGGTTATCCTCCCCGCTCCAGATTTTTGGGTCCGAGCAGACAGAAGTTGTGGGGAAAGCTGATTCAGGCCTGGATGAGATTGAGGTGCCTGAGGGCGTGATGATTTCTCAATTCATCAATGACATCATGGTGCAGAGATCCTCCCAGGAACAGGTGGAGACAGTGTTGGCTGAATTGGTTCAGCATATGAGAAGAAAAGGCTGGGAGATAAATCCTGCCAAAATTCAGGGACCTGCTCAGACTGTGAAGTTTCTGGTCATTCAGTGGAATAAAGGAGAAAGAGAAATTCTCCCAATAGCGAAGGATAAAATCGCAGCATTCATAACACCACACACCAAGCAGGATGTTCAAAAATGTATTGGTCTGTTTGGGTATTGGAGACATCACATACCCCACCTGGGACAGATCCTGCAACCACTGTACAAGGTAACCAGGGAGAAAGAGCAGTTCTTCTGTGGACCAGATCAGCAGACTGCTTTTGAGCTAGCTAAACAAGCTATCCAACGAGCAGTCTCCCTGTCTAAAAGCAATCAAGACCAGTTGAGCTTCAGGTGTCTGCTAGACATGACTATGCAAACTGGAGCCTCTGGCAGAAACAGGGGAGAACCAGGAAACCATTGGGTTTCTGGTCCAAAAAACTCCCAGATGCAGGAGTGAGGCATACTCATTTTGAGAAACAACTTCTGGCATGGTATTGGGCACTGCTAGAGATAGAAACACAAACAATACGACATGAAGTCCTAATGAGACCAGAGATACCGATTTTGAGTTGGGTTATGAGTAATCCCACCACTCATTGGATTGGTACCGCACAGGAGGCTAGCATCATCAAGTGGAAATGGTATGTGTCAGAAAGAGCGAAGCCAGGTGATAAAGGTGTGTCTGTGTTGCATGAGCAAGTGGCAGATGTTCCAGAGACAGATGAAGTGATTGCTGAAGTGGTGCAGTTGTCTGACTCACCTGTAAAAAAAGGGAAAAAGTGGGATGAGCTGACAGCTGAACAGAAACAAAACGCTTGGTTTACAGATGGTTCAGCTAAATGGATAGGGGGAGCTAGGAAGTGGAAACCCGGAGCCTATAATCCTTCCAAAGGTCAGATTTTGGAACAAACAGGAGCAGGAAAAAGTAGTCAGTGGGCAGAACTGAAAGCGGTTCATATGGTGTTGATGCAGGAAGGTGTGAATGAAACTCACATCTATACTGATTCTTGGTCTGTGTCTGAAGGGTTGACTGTCTGGATGCCAACATGGCGGTCTCCTGACTGGAAAATTCATAACAAAGAGGTCTGGGGGCGTGACTTGTGGGAAGAAATCTGGGACAAGGTGCAGCACATGACAGTGACTGTAGCACATGTAGACGCACACACCAAAAACAATGATTCAGAAGCCCTACATAACCACATTGATGGTATAGTTAATAGAAACCTATTATGGGGTGCCCCTACAGGTGCAAACAGATAATGGTACACATTTCACAGGAAACATGGTGAAAGATTGGGCCTCTGACAGGAGTGTGGAGTGGATCTATCATGTGCCCTACCACCCACAGGCTGCTGGACTGATTGAAAGGATGAATGGTATCCTAAAAACTGCCCTAAGAAAAGAAAACAGTGACCACACTTTGAGCAGATGAAAAGAGCATTGCCAGTGAGAGCAGCCCCTGGCTCTGCTGGACTTGACCTTGACTGCAGTAACCTTGACACCAGGAATGGTGCAAGCAGTCAAAATAGGACTAGGGCTCCAGTGTCCAAAGGGAACTTATGGGCACATTCTTCCATGGTCTGGTCTGTCCTTAAAGGGACTTACTGTTCTAGGGGGGGTAATTGACTCAGACTACCAAGGGGAACTTGGGGTGGTGTGTTTACACCTAGGGGACCAGCCAATGGTCTTACAGAAGAGTGATAAGATTGCCCACCTAGTTATCAAACCATGCTCTACGGCTGCTCCACAGGAGGTGGAGGTCCCCACACATGTTACCGCTCGAGGGCAAGGTGGATTTGGTTCCACCGATAAAGCTGGAGCAAAGGTCTGGGTTCGACAGGAATCTGGTCCTCCTCGAGCTGGTGAAATCATAGCTCAAGGGCAGGACGGAGTAGTCTCTGTCCTGTATCCAGGAGAGGAAAAGTGGGTGAATGTACCTGTGGCTTAGTGTTATCTGAGAGAGAACTAATCTTTGTCATTCTATATCTCAGTTCTAACCTGTTGTTTCCAGGTCCTGGTATGGTGGGATGAGTGACTGGTTCCAGGAGTGGACGGGGGAGCTGAGGCGCGTGTGGGGACCAAAAGAAGAAATCTACTGGCCCAAAACCATCTGGTGCCGGCTCCTAGGACATCATCGTCTGTGTCACTGGTGTGAGCCCGAGGGAGAAGATGTTCCTCTTCTGCCTGCTCGTGCTGACGTCATGGGTGGATTCCTGTAGTAACCTCAGGATGTCGCATCTTTGTGGAGTCCCGAGTTCACCTATGTGTGATGAATCGCACCACCTTCAAGTGTGTAACAGGTGGTCCCAATGGGACCAGTTGGAACATGATCTTTTTTTTTTTTTTTGATGTACTTGTAAGATCCCCCAGGGGAAATTAGGGCTCTGCATTTTACCCATCTCTGTACTGAGTATCAGAGCAGTGGGCTGCTACTTAAAGCGCCCGGGGAGCAGTTGGTGGGGGGTTAAGGACCTTGCTCAGGGGTCCACAGTGGTTCACCCAGGGGTCGTGTCGGGCAATCAAACCCGGGTCCTCCGCACTTAAGCCCACGTCGCTACCACTGGGCTATCCACTCCCCAAATCAGAGATCCTATCTGGATCTGTAACAGCACCAGCGTTAACGGAAGAAGTATCTATGGGTACATAATACAAAGTAGTCCGAACACTACTTCACCCGTAGCTGCTAATGTTGCTCCCATCATTCCTACCTGTCGATCTATGGTGATGGGACTTCATCGTACTGAAGTTCGGTGGAAAGTCGTATTTCCACCGATGCCTAAATTCACCAGACGCAAACGCGCCTGGTATGACACTCTGCTAGGAGGAACTGGTACCTTTATGGGGGTCTCTAACATGGTTGATGGACAAATCACTCCGGCAAATTTGGATTGAAAATTGGTAACACTGGTTTTTATACACATTCTGGTTTGTCTGAAGTTGCTATGTGGATGCCAACTGCTCTTGCAGGTCAAGTTCAAAATATAATTTTATGGAAACAACAACTAATGTTTGATATACAAGTGTTAAATGCCACAATGGATGCTCTAATATAACGGGATGGTTAAATTGGACAACGTGTAATCTGCAGGTTTTGCATGCACTATACCAGATAGAAAATTTCAGAAGAGTGGTAACTACAGGTAATTTTCAGGAATGGAGAAGACTGTGGAATGTATCTGACCAGGTATGGTTACATTTGAATTCACAACAAACTAAGTGTAATGACACCATGTGTTCAGGAACCTATGTTAAGTACAATGTCAGCAAATCTATACCGATCTGTAGATATCATGTGCTGCCAGTGATAGCTCACAAGGCTTATTGGATGCTCCGCCTCCAAGGAGAATGGTTTGCACCTACACAGAACATGACATATGACATTACAGGATGTGACATAACAGACAAAGGATTTGTGTGCATGACACAACAGGGAATAACTAACCCATGCCTTAATGGAGGCAGTGCACTGTGTAAATGGGATTATCAGAGACCAGGTGATATGCTATTCCAAGTAGGGCCACATACTTTGTGTATAGCTACCATGAATCCACACCCACAGTTGCCACATATTCCTTTCTCTGGGTGTCTAAGGGATGTCTATCTCTGGCGCTGGCATAACAATAACCAGGTTGATGAATTATACGAGTTCCACACAGCTCACCCTGGTCCAGTGGGATGTGTTTCACTCTCCTTTTACAGTGAACCTGGAGGCCTTCAGAAGCGCACTGAACTCTTCCTGGGTTTTAGAACAGATGTTAAAGGAACATAATCATACTATGACAGCGCTAGTGGTGGCCACCCTGGTGACACGAGGGAAAGTGATACAAGCAACTAAGTTAGTTGAAGACAGTGCCAAACATTCATTCTGGGATATCTTCACTGGATTATCACCAATGGCACGGTCAGTCATAATGCCTCCTTTGTTTGTATTGTTTATAGTTATGCTGCTTTTAACCTTCTGCAATATACTCACTTGTCTCTATGTTCAATGGCTGAAAACATTGTTACAGAGTTTTACACAAAGCATATTATCATGAGATTGCAATTTGAAATTGAGAGAACTTTTACACCTTATCTTAGACGGAGGTCCTTAATTCGGTTTCAGGTGGGGAACTTAAAGCAGAACTCAGTAACTTCAGCTCGGGGCTCCCTAGTGGCGTCCTTTCACTGTCATAAAGTTCAACCCCCCTACACCCCCACAGCACACAGACGGCTTCTCTACCTGTCTTTCCTCTATTCTGATCCCTGGATATTTTTCTAAGAGTTTACTAGCTTGTTGATGCTACTTTGCTGCGTTGGTAGAAGCACCACGTCTCCCTCTACTCAAAGCAAAGACCTGTCTCTTTTGAAACGGGACGTTTTACCCGCAATTTCTTTTCTCTGGTGTTGGCGGGCAGCAGGTAAGAATACAAACTTTTATTTACTTTTTGCGGACGTGACAAGTGATTATTGAGCCTGAAGCAGTGATGCTTCACCCGGCGCCCAGGCAGCGCAGCTACGTGAATCACTCTGGTCCAGCAAAGAGTTGGTTATGAGCCAGGAGCCGTGTTTAGGTGGTGTGAAGCTAAAGAAATGTTTTCTTCGAATTAGCGCTGGTAGTCTGGTTCAAATCAGAGCTGGAAGCAGCTCGGTAGATAGGGGACCTGAGTACCATACAGCGGTTTCTGTTGTCGCAAGTTCTGCTCGGGTCGGCGCAGGCAAAGTTGTATAGAGCTGCTCGCAGGCCAGAGGCCCCGGGGCGGGGGGGGGGGGGGGGGGGGGGGGGGGGGGGGGGGGACACACATTGAATCGCTCCGTAAACACTTTGTTTAGCCCCACGGGGACTCCGAAAAGCATTTATTGAGGTCAAAAAGTTACTGAGTTCCCCTTTAACAATATTAGTTATTGGAAATTATGCATGGTCTTTTGCTATAATCGTAGGGGATCACAGTGTTCCTCCGATCACAGAAACAACTGCTATTTGTGTGTTTAATGGAACCATGTGTATTTGGTCCAATGTGCCATGCCCTGTGCCATCTTTTTGAATCATTAAAATGTCCAAAAGCCAAGGGGGTGGGATGATATGGAAGATTTTTATTTTCATGTCTTTGCGCACATTTTAATGAATGTTTGAATATAATTGCCCTACAAAACTGCTTTATATAATTGGTTATATAACTTGCTTTGAGAATATAACTCGCTCTGAGAAAACAAGTTGTGAGAAGTATAAATTGCTTTGAGAATCAACTTGGTTTGGAATACCATTCTTATCAGACCAAGAGCTGCTAAGGGGGGGCGCCTAGCTACTGGGCCTTGCCCGCCTGGCAGGTATGCAGCCTGAACTTAATAAAACAGTGTGCATCTTGCAACCGGGTTAGAGTCTGCTGTGGGATCTGGCCAATCACCCAGCCCGCTGATACTTTTTGCTTTACCTGGACTGTTGGGCTCTCCAGTCTTCGTGCGATGGTAAGCAATTTCTATGTATCAGCTCTTGAAATGAAAACGGATTGTTGTAACTGTCTGTGACTGATTGTGGGGAATAAAGAGCACATTATTCTAGCAAGGTCACTGTCTTGTGTTGTCATTGTGTCCGCGCTGATCCCTCACGATCCTGCAATAAAGTAAAATATGAATTTAAACAGACTCCTTCTTCAGCTTGACGGCATCCCTCACCGCTGGTGTCCACCAGCGAGTTTGGGGGTTACCGCAACGACAGGCACCGACAACCTTGCGGCCACAGCTCCAGCTAGCAGCCTCAGCAATAGAGGTGCGGAACATAGCCCATTCTGACTCAATGTCCCCCACCTCCCTCGGAACATGGTTGAAGCTCTCCCGGAGGTGGGAGTTAAAGCTCTCTGACAGGGGACTCAGCCAGACGTTCCCAGCAGACCCTCACGACACGTTTGGGCCTGCTGGGCCCCCACCATCTGAGCCCACTCACCACCAGGTGGTGATCAGTGGAAGCTCCGCCCCTCTCTTCACCCGAGTGTCCAGGATAAGGGGCCGCAAGTCCGATGACACGACTACGAAGTCGATCATGGAACTGCGGCCTAAGGTGTCCTGATGCAGGTGGACATGTGGACACTCTTATGCCTGAACATGGTGTTCGTTATTGACAATCCATGACGAGCACAGAAGTCCAACAGCAAAACACCACTGGGGTTCAGATCAGGGGGCCGTTCCTCCCGATCACGCCCCTCCAGGTCTCACTGTCGTTGCCCACGTGAGCATTGAAGTCCCCAGCAGAACAATAGAGTCCCCGGAGGGCGCGCTTTCCAACACGCCGTCCAAGGACTCCAGGAAGGGGGGGGGGGGTACTCTGAACTGCTGTAGGCACAAACAACAGTCAGGACCCGTCCCCCCACCCGGTGGCGGAGGGAGGCTACCCTTCCGTCCACCGGGGTGAACCCCAATGTACAGGCGCTGAGCCGGGGGGCAATGAGTATGCCCACACCCGCTCGCCGCCTCTCATCGGGAGCAACTTCAGAGTGGAACCAGGTCCAGTCTCTCTCAAGGATGGTGTTCCAGAGCCCGAGCTGTGCGTGGAGGTGAGTCCAACTATATCTAGTGGGAACCGCTCGACCTCACGCACCAGCTCAGGCTCCTTTCCAACCAGAGAGGTGACGTTACACGTGCCTACAGCTAGCTTCTGCAGCCGGGGGTCAGACCGCCAGGGTCTCCCCCGCCCTCGGCCGCCACCCAACTCACATTGCACCCGACCCCTATGGCCTGTCTCGCGGGTGGTGAATCCACAAGAAGAATTAGTCTTTATGTTAAATTAATATAAAAGTGAATATTAGATCTGAGTAATCAATGAAATTAATAGAAAACTTTATAGAATAACTAACAGAAAAATCATGGACACTCAGACTGACAGATGTGGAGGCTTCGTCTCCTCCTCAGGAGAGGAGCTTCAGGTCTGCGTGGTTTTAACGGCTTCCAGCCACCATGAGGAAACACAAAGTTTCTAATGAATGTTTCTCATCATGTTCATGTCATTTATCTGAGGAAAACTGATGTTTGAGATGATTCCAGTTTATAATTCTTCCTGTTTAAGTGTGCGTTTGGGTGCAAGACAGTTCATCATCATCATCATCATCATCATCATCCTCATCACAGACAGATTCAGTGTGCAGAACTAGTGTAATATGTCTTTAGTTTTAATTATTAAAGGAATAATACACCCACACAATGATGTTCCTTCATCTTCTCCTCACCCTCATGCTGAGCAAGACTGGAGCATTTTTTTAATATCACAAATGCAGCCGGAGATCCGTCAGGTTTTAGTTTTCCCCCAACTTTCATATAATGGAGTTCCCCAGTGCTTGAAACAAAAATATACAGTATCTATCTATCTATCTATCTATCTATCTATCTATCTATCTATCTATCTATCTATCTATCTATCTATATATATATATATATATATATATATATACAGGGGTTAGACAATGAAACTGAAACACCTGCCATTTTAGTGTGGGAGGTTTCATGGCTGAATTGGACCAGCCTGGTGGCCAATCTTCATTTATCTTCAGCAGAATTAAATGTGCACCACAGCTCTCCTGTTTCCACCAGAACTGTCCATCGGGAGCTCCACAGGGTGAATATACACGGCCGGGCTGCTATAGCCAAACCTTTGGTCACTCGTGCCAATGCCAAACGTCGGTTTCAATGGTGCAAGGAGCACAAATCTTGGGCTGTGGACAATGTGAAATATGTATTGTTCTCTGATGAGTCCACCTTTACTGTTTTTTCCCAGATTCGGGAGAGTTTTCGGTAGAGAAGCTCCAGAGAAGTGTACCACCCAGATTGTTGCATGGCCAGAGTGAAGCATGGGGTGGATCATGATGGCTTGGGCGGCCATATCATGGCATTCGCTTGGCCCAATACTTGTGCTAGATGGGCGTGTCACTGCCAAGGACTACTGAACCATTCTGGAGGACTATGTGCATCCAATGGTTTAAACATTGTATCCTGAAGGCGGTGCAGTGTATCAGGATGACAATGCACAAATACACACAGCAAGACTGATGAAAGATTGGTTTGATGAACATGAAAGTGAAGTTGAACATCTCCCATGGCCTGCAAAGTCACCAGATCTAAATATTATTGAGCCACTTTGGGGAGTTTTGGAGGAGTGAGTCAGGAAACGTTTTCCTCCACCAGCATCACGTAGTGACCTGGCCACTATCCTGCAAGAAGTATGGCTTAAAATCCCTCTGACCACTGTTCAGGACTTGTAGATGTCATTTCCAAGACGAATTGTCGCTGTATTGGCTGCAGAAGGAGGCCCCTCCCCATACTAATAAATGATTGTGGTCTAAAACCAAGTGTTTCAGTTTCATTGTCTAACCCCTGTATATATATATATATATATATATATATATATATATATATATATATATTTGTGTGTATATATGTGTGTGTGTGTGGTTTATTAGGTTTAAATTGATTTGAGATGCATAGATGTCTGATGGTCTGTCCAGAATAAGACAATTCTTATATTTTTGGTTGCTAAACCTTTGACAAAAGATATTTGATTTATTTGTTATTTTTATCTATCATAATTGACATTTTCTGTTAAAACAGAAAATAAATAATGCTTGTCCCTGTTGTAAATTACAATTTTAATCATATTGTGCTCTTATCATGGACAGATTCAGTTGAAAATACCCACCTCCCCGGGACAGAAATTGCCCCTCTCCTAAGCTGTATGCCTTTGTGTCTACAGACATTGGCCGTGATTCTGATGGTTTGATTCTGCTGCATCACCGGGATGAACCAGCTCCACAGCAGCAGTACTTGCTGCACGAGTGAGCTACTGAAGGAATTATATTTGTAATAAATCTCAAAACTGTCTCCCGTCCTCAGATCTCTACACCAAATATAATGGCAGTCAACCATGCCCTATTTGGATGGGGGTGGGGGTGGGGGGACGACACGCCAAAAGAAAAGCAATACGGATCGAAGGCTTCTGTGTGACAAAGGTGATGGTCATTTATCTGATTAAAAATGTTAATTTTTAATCAGATTAATTTTTAATTCATAAATCGCACCCTGATGAGGCATCTGTTAGACATGACAAACGATCAGATATCGGCTTCAACATTGTCCTTTAGTGGGACGAATTCACCTTGCAAAGTGCTCTTATATTATGGCGGAAAAAATATTCCCTCAAACGCCGTCTAACAAACTGTTTTCTGTGTTCACTGCTACGTTTGTTTTTATCCCAGGTATGGGGACAGCAAAGACGTTTGAACTGCGTCTGTTATTCCTTTCAGGCTTTTTGATTGGCTGGTCCCTGTCACACCACTGCTAACTGATGAATTGATTAAAATAAAATGTTGTTTTTTTAGCTCAACTCTACTCAAAATAATCTCCATCTCTGCTTCTTGGAAGTCCTTCTCTCTCTCTCTCTCTGTGTGACTGACAGGTACGCCGGAGGCATAAATTTGAACCTCCTTTGATGGAGCTCGTTGCTGATTCAGGGGCGGAGATTCATGCAAACAACTGATAACCGAAAGCGTGCTGTCACTTTACCATCATTGGCATGCGTGATGTACAGGTGTTTACGAGAGAAAGCAGTTTTGAGAGGTGTAGGCCTTTATGAGGAAATCTGTTAGTAAATTTACGAACATTTCATGAATGAGACCCATTAACTTTATATATATATGCTCACCGGCCACTTTATCAGGTACACCTTGTTGGTACCGGGTTGGACCCCTTTCACCTTCAGAGCTGCCTTAATCCTTGGTGGCATAGATCCAACGAGGTTCTGGAAACATTCCTTAGAGATTTTGCTCCATATTGACATGACAGCATCACGCTGATGGTGCAGATTTGTCGGCTGCACATCCATGATGAGAACCTCCCGTTCCACCACATCCATGAGGAGAACCTCCCGTTCCACCACATCCAAGATGAGAACTTCCCGTTCCACCACATCCATGAGGAGAACCTCCCGTTCCACCACATCCATGAGGAGAACCTCCTGTTCCACCACATCCATGAGGAGAACCTCCCGTTCCACCACATCCAAGATGAGAACTTCCAGCTCCCCATCCATGAGAGAACCTCCCGTTCCACCACATCCATGAGGAGAACCTCCCGTTCCGCCACATCCATGAGGAGAACCTCCCGTTCCACCACATCATGATGAGAACTTCCCGTTCCACCACATCCAAGATGAGAACCTCCCCGTTCCACATCCATGAGGAGAACCTCCCGTTCCACCACATCCATGAGGAGAACCTCCCCGTTCCACCACATCAATGAGGAGAACCTCCCGTTCCACCACATCCATGAGGAGAACCTCCTGTTCCACCACATCCATGATGAGAACCTCCCGTTCCACCACATCCATGAGGAGAACCTTCTGTTCCACCACATCCAAGATGAGAGCTTCCCGTTCCACCACATCCAAGATGAGAACTTCCCGTTCCACCACATCCAAGATGAGAGCTTCCCGTTCCACCACATCAAAGATGAGAAGCTCCCGTTCCACCACATCCATGTCGAAGGACTCCCATTCCACCACATCAATGAGGAGAACCTCCCGTTCCACCACATCAATGAGGAGAACCTCCCATTCCACCGCATCCATGTCGAGGAACTCCCATTCCACCACATCCATGTCGAGGAACTCCCATTCCACCACATCCATGTCGAGGAACTCCCATTCCACCACATCAATGAGGAGAACCTCCCGTTCCACCACATCAATGAGGAGAACCTCCCGTTCCACCACATCCATGACGAGAACCTCCCGTTCCACCACATCCATGTCGAGGAACTCCCGTTCCACCACATTCATGATGACAATCTCCCGTTCCACCACATCCATGATTAGAGCTCCGTTCCACCACATCCACGATGAGAACCTCCCATTTCCACCACATCCATGTCGAGGAACTCCCGTTCCACCACATTCATGATGAGAAGCTCCCGTTCCACCACATCCATGTCGAGGAACTCCCATTCCACCACATCCATGTCGAGGAACTCCCATTCCACCACATCCATGTCGAGGAACTCCCATTCCACCACATCAATGAGGAGAACCTCCCGTTCCACCACATCCATGAGGAGAACCTCCCGTTCCACCACATCCATGTCGAGGAACTCCCGTTCCACCACATTCATGATGAGAATCTCCCGTTTCACCACATCCATGATTAGAATCTCCCGTTCCACAACATCCATGATGAGAACCTCCCGTTCCACCACATCCACGATGAGAACCTCCCATTTCACCACATCCATGTCGAGGAACTCCCGTTCCACCACATTTATGATGAGAACCTCCCGTTCCACCACATCCATGATTAGAATCTCCCGTTCCACAACATCCATGATGAGAACCTCCCGTTCCACCACATCCAAGATGAGAACCTCCCGTTCCACCACATCCATGTCAAGGAACTCCTGTTCCACCACACCTATGACGAGAACCTCCCGTTCCACCACATCCATGTCGAGGAACTCCCATTCCACCACATCCATGTCGAGGAACTCCCATTCCACCACATCAATGAGGAGAACCTCCCGTTCCACCACATCAATGAGGAGAACCTCCCGTTTCACCACATCAATGAGAACCTCCCGTTCCACCACATCCATGAGGCGAACCTCCCGTTTCACCACATCAATGAGGAGAACCTCCCGTTCCACCACATCCAAGATGAGAACCTCCCGTTTCACCACATCAATGAGGAGAACCTCCCGTTCCACCACATCCATGAGGCGAACCTCCCGTTTCACCACATCAATGATGAGAACCTCCCGTTCCACCACATCCACGATGAGAACCTCCCATTCCACCACATCCATGTCGAGGAACTCCCGTTCCACCACATTTATGATGAGAACCTCCCGTTCCACCACATCCATGATTAGAATCTCCCGTTCCACAACATCCATGATGAGAACCTCCCGTTCCACCACATCCAAGATGAGAACCTCCCGTTCCACCACATCCATCCATGTCAAGGAACTCCTGTTCCACCACACCTATGACGAGAACCTCCCGTTCCACCACATCCATGTCGAGGAACTCCCATTCCACCACATCCATGTCGAGAACTCCCATTCCACCACATCAATGAGGAGAACCTCCCGTTCCACCAAATCAATGAGGAGAACCTCCCGTTTCACCACATCAATGAGAACCTCCCGTTCCACCACATCCATGAGGCGAACCTCCCGTTCCACCACATCCAAGATGAGAACCTCCCGTTTCACCACATCAATGAGGAGAACCTCCCGTTCCACCACATCCAAGATGAGAACCTCCCGTTTCACCACATCAATGAGGAGGAACCTCCCGTTCCACCACAACCATGAGGCGAACCTCCCGTTTCACCACATCAATGAGGAGAACCTCCCGTTCCACCACATCCATGAGGGGAACCTCCCGTTTCACCACATCAATGAGGAGAACCTCCCGTTTCACCATATCAATGAGGAGAACCTCCTGTTCCACCACATCCATGATGATGTGGATGATGTCATCTTTATGACATGGCGTGTTCTCCTGCTGGATGATGTCATCCAGCCGCCACCAGGGGGGGCTGCAGCCCTTACAGATCCCCACTTCCCGTGCCATTGCCCAGACCCCAGCCACCCTCCCCAAAGAGACGGACGTGCATCCCCCCAGAGGGTGGCCCCAGCTGAAGCTCCCCACGGTCTCAGGGTACAGGCCCCAGCAGGCCAATACTAACAACTACCGACCCTGCCGGGCACCGGCCCCCCAGGGCAGGTACAACGCGGAGCCCAGGAACCTGGGAACCTGGGAACAGCCTGGGTTTAGTCCTGCTTATTTTGACTAACTGGCAGGGCTGTAGCTAGGAATTCTGGGCCCCCTGAAAGAATATCGTCATGGGCCCCTCCACCCCAGGAATGTTAGCACTGCTTTTTTGCATTGCACCTATGTTGTTTATTATGTTTTTGTCAGTGCCTGATGTAATGCACATAATTTGTTTTATTTTTTTACAAAGTGGTAATATAATTATTATGCATTAGTTGTCTAATTTCTGATTCAGATGCTATAGTGCCGAAAACTCATTAAAACCATGTTATTATACTTCTGATTGCAAGTACATTTATAATTAACCACTCAATAAATAAAAAGCAGCACTGATGTGCAAAAACAGCAACAATAAAAAAAAAAAGAAAACTCAGTGTCCTGGCTCAAGATACTCAGTTGTGAGACTGAAATCCCCAAGGGAAATACCTCCTTTAGCATTTAACTATATATATATATATATATATATATATATATATATATATATATATATATATAAATGTAATAGCTACTGTAATGGGTTTGTTAATGTCTTATTAACTGTCAATGGTACAGCAGTTTAGTTATAAACCAAAGCAGACAAACAGTGTTGATCTCACTCACTCACCATCAGAGGCATCATGGGACTGCTGGGGAGTTCGGGTCTGCTGCTGGCTCAAACTCTGACGAAGCAGCCACTGCTGATTCTGGAGCAGCAGAATATAGAAGCTTATTGTCCAGTTATTGCTTGAGTAAACATTAAACTTTATGTTTCATGGAACACTGATGAAGAACGAACTTAGTCTTGGAATACAGAAAATCTAAATAATAAACACTTAGGATGGGGGAAATAATTGAATGATGTCATAATTTAAGGAAATAAATATTTGGTATTTTATTTTGTATTGCTGTGAAAATAACAAATATTTGAACATTTATTGATTCATTTTTATTTTTAGGTTATTAAAATACACCATCAATCACAAAATTTTACAATACTACATGTGAACACATAACTGAGTTGTAACCTTCGCCTAATGTTCTATTCACTGAGCAGAACTTGAACGCGTCATAATACAATTCAATGAAGCCTCGTAATAACAGAGACCTGGGAGTGAATGCTTATGCTGTAGCCTTTGAGCAGTGTCCTCCGGGCATGTGTTTGTTCATCAGTTCCTCCAGTTTTCAGTCACCACCGACCTGCACAGTTGAATAGTCGATCTTCTTTGTTCCACAGCCATGCTGTGAAACGTACTAGCTAACGAAGGCTCCAGCCTCCGCGAGTCATCTGTGATTAACGGTTACAGCCAATGAATGAATGAACAGAAAAGTTTCAGCCATCTCTCACCATTCTTGGAGAAGAAATGCAAAATATTCTGGGCCCCCTGCTCTGCTGTTCTTCCTCCTGGCCTCACTCTCGACTCGTTTCTGGTGTCCAGATTTATGTTTTTTAACGGGCATCATCTTCCTCCTGGGATGTGGGACTTTGCTCGTCGCGCGCACATATTCAAGCAAAGAAGAACGAACCGTGGAGCCCGAAACCTCTTTTTTTAGGGGAGGAGGTAATCGAAATGATTAGAACTAAAATATTATGCAAATTTTGTTTGAGCTCACATGCATCAGTAATATCACATTCATTAGTTATATATATACATGATCATTTAGTCATACAGCCTACTGGTGTGAGTGGGCCCCTAGAATCGTTCCCACCTTTCCCCCTAAACGACGGCGCTGCTAACTGGGTACATGGTGCGGTTTCTGGGACGACCACTGGTGTTGCTATTCCATACTCTGGTTTTAGGGCTGGTGTCTGGGGCCTTGCCCCATTGGGGCTGGATGCTTCAGCAGCGTTGGGGATCTCATCTGTCATCTGACAACTCCTTCTGTAAGCAGCAGTGATAAGTATCCAGTGTGGCATGCTGAGGTTGCTCATGAGTCATTTGTCTCTTCACATTTAAACATTTCCTCTGGCCATGGAGTTGCTTTGACTGGAGAATTATTACCAGAACAGTGCACTGAGCTCCCATGTAGAGACCTTTACGATGGGTGTAAAAACTACTGTCATCGTCATGGCAACGGCATGCAGCTGCAACAATTAAATGCACGATCATATGCACCTCACTGTTAGCTTTTCAGACCTAAGATGGAACGAGCGGAGATGGAAGAGAGTTTGTGGTGAGTGGGCGGCGGGGGGTTTCCATCTCTGCTGATTCGGTCGCTTAAATTCATTAAAATGGATTTTATTCTAATTAAACTGCTACTTCTGATTATTGCAAAAACATCTTGATACGAATGAGTTGATGTAATCAGATTACAGAATGGAGAAAGCAAGTGTCAGCAGTTCATGTGACAGCTTGAGGCGCATGAAGGCTGGGATGATGTCTGTGGGTGGAGGAAATGAACTCAGTGTGTTAGTGATTCAACAGTTAACTTGATTATCTGAGTGCAGCTGTGAGGTAAATAAGAAAATGTCTTAGATGTGGGATGTCGACAATAATGAGCCATTTGCAGCATATTCAGTCTTTCATGTCCTCTCTGTTTTTCGCTCCATACTGTGCAGATAACAGCTGAAATTCCTCTCATTTAACAGGCGGTTTCCTCCACACTGTTGCCTTAAAATCATCTTCAGCTGCTAAACAAACAACATCAGCCACTGCTGTCTGGTTGAGGATGTCAGGCTCAATTTCAAGTTCATTTCTCAGAGGGCTTATCAGACCTTCCACCGTTTCCTCAGCTGTTTCTGACAGCAGGACCCCAATGCACCAAGATTTCTGTTGAGAGCTCTGCAGGTAAACAGCATTACACGGTGTGCACAATTATTAGGTAAGTGAGTATTTAGACCATGCTGTCATTTCAATGTAAATGTTCCAACTCTAATATGTATAAACTTGACTGCCTGTTGGATGTGAGCATACAAGCTGATGTGCTTTGTGTGTATTCAGGAAGGGAGTGGCAGGAAAGCCCCGTAGGACTAGTATTTTTACATTTTTGCATCGGCAGTGTTCAGTGTGGACCTGATACACTACAAGAGCTTCCACATATGTTTGAGATGAAAGCTGGCCTTTAAGGAACATAATGCAGACCTGCTAACATTGGAAAATGTTTGAGTACCACCCTATGACAGGCCATTCCGGGTGGGGGGGGTGGTGGTGGTGGTGGTGGGTGATGACCCAGATGATGACCTGGATTTAGTTGTCAAAATTGTTTTAACTGCAATTGTCCTTATGATGCATCACACACTTCAGAGTAGGGATGAAACAATCCAGATGTTGGATTATAAAAAATGATGGATTAATATGTCAGTGATGATGCTTGGTTTAACTGTTTAAAGTCCTGCTTCACGCGTTGCTTCCGGTCCATATAAACTGCTTCCGGTGAGGATAGACGAGCGCTCCTCGTTGCTACATCACGTGTACGTGCTACGTCATGTGCGGCGTTAGCAGCTTCTCTGGCAGCTCAGGTTGCTGCAGCAGCGCCAGTTATAAAGAAACAGAGGATGAAGAATTTCAGACGACTCACTCCTGTAACTAACACACGTACGCAGCACAATAGGGGATTATCACGCTTACCGGAAGTTCCCGGATTTTGGGCACTTCCTCTTCCGGGCCATGTTAACGACAGCCGTTGCTGCTCTGTTATACTGTTTAAATCGGATAAACTACAAACATACTTAAGTTTTCATTCTAGACTGAAGTGATACTGGATCAAAAGCTGGATCAAAGCGATCGATTTGCCGCGGTGAAGGGCCGAACTTTATAATAAAACACACGTTTGTTTGTCGCCGGTGGGGCACAACACCGGCACTTCACAGCATGCTAGCATTAGCCAGCTAGCGTTTACTGACGTGCTTAACATTGTGCGTCTTAAAACACACAAACATCTGAAAATCGGGTCTGTACCCCCCGTTTCCAGTGGAACAACTGGGAACTGCCAAGAAAGGAGACGCTTTCAGATGATTGTGTGTTTTCAGCCGTACAAAGTTAGGCACGTTATCGAGCTGGCTAATGCTAACCTGCTAACACGACTGCGCAGTCTGCCGGCCACAAACAAACGTGTGTCGTTTAATTATAAAGTTTGGTCCTTCACCGCGGCGAATCGGTCGTTTTGATCCACTTCTTCCTTAGTATCACTTCAGTCTGGAATGAAAACTTGGCATTGGCGTTTATCCGATTTACAAAGTTTAACAGAGTAGTAGCTGGCGGACTACTGTTAGCAGGTTAGCATTAGCCAGCTCGATGATGTGCCTAACTTTGTGCGACTGAAATTACACAAGCATCTGAAGGCGTCTCCTGTCTTGGCAGTCCCCGGTTCCACTGGAAACGGGGGGGTACAGACCCGATTTTCAGAAGTTTGTGTGTTTTAAGACGCAAAAAGTTAAGCACGTCGGTAAACGCTAGCTGGCTAATGCTAGCATGCCGGTTTTGTGCCCCACCGGCTACAAACAAACATGCTACGTTGTTTTATTATAAAGTTCGGTCCTTCACTCTGGAGAATCGCTTTGATCCACTTCCTCCTTAGTATCACTTCAGTCTGGAATCCGTGAAAATTTCAGTAGGGTTGGCGTTTATTCACGTTATCTATGAAGTAAAGCAGGGACATTGAACTGGACCGGAAGTGGGCGGTCTAAGGTCGCTTTCACACCAGAGCTGTTTGGTCCACTTTAAACGGACCAGAGTTCGTTTCCTCGGATAGTCCGCTTCGCTTGGGCGGGTGTGAAAGCCCATCCGAACTCTGGTGCGGACCAAACAAGCGAGCTCTGGTCCGCTTGAAAACCTGGGTCTCGGTTCGCTTGCAAGCGAATCCTAGTCCGGTTCGTATGCAGTGTGAAGCTAACCGGACCAAACACAGGACCAAATGTACGTGGTGACACTATACGCAATGCAAACGCAGTGCATCTAGGGTAGCGGAAGTGCAGCGCGCACTCCAACACAAAACAAACATGGCGAGAGGACAGACGTGGACGGAGGAAGAGCTGAAAGCTCTCCTTGATATATGGTCAGATGACCAAATTAACCAACTTCTGACATCCACTCACAAAAATAATGACATTTTTAAAAAGTTCAGTGAGAAAATGGGGCGCTGGGTTTTAAAAGAACAGCCGAACAGTGTCGGATTAAAGTTAAAAAAATGCGCCAGCAGTATCACAAGGTCCGAGACATCGTTCGAAAGAGCGAGAGCTCCGGAGAGGAAAGAGACAAGTGCCCCTGGTACGAGAAACTAGATGTCATCCTCGGGACAAGGCCTACTTCTAACCCTACGCATGTCGTGGAGTCTTATGAAGATGAGTCGGCATCCCCAGTACCGACAACTGAAAAAGATGATGATGATGATGATGATGTGGTCCAAGAAAAGAAACGGTAAGAGTTTGTGTCTTACGTTGATTCATTACTTTGCGCTTGCAACAAAAATTAACAAAAAAAGAACATTATCCGAGGCACTCTTCTGTTAAACATAAATAAATAAATCAAAAGGTTTTGTAGTTTTGTGAGGCTCGCTGTTCCGCCCCCTCCCTTTTATTCTTTGTTTCTCCGTTCCTATGGAGACGCAGCATCAGCTCGTAAGACAGATCATTGTAGTTCTTTCTGTCTCTCTTTCACAGTTTCTCTTGTCTCTCTCTTTCTTTCTCTCTCTTTTACTATCCCTTTCTTTCTCTTCTTTTCTCTCTTTCAGTCTCTTTCTCTTGCTCTCTCTTTCTTTCTCTGTTTTACTTTCCTTTTTCTCTCTCCTTTTCTCTTTTACTCTGTCTGTCTTCTTCTGTTGCAGGGCCATTGGAATTTTCACTCCTCTAGTTTAAATTAAATGTTTGTTGACCCATATTACCAGGTTTTAAACTTGTATTCAGTCTTTTAATAGCGCCTTGGATTTATCCCTTTTAATGCTTATTATGAAAAAGATTGCTTTTACCACTTTTTAAAAACGTCCTCAGTGCTTCAGATTAAACATTAACTCGACAAACTTTTCACACAGAAAATGCCATTTTTATTTTTACAGGGGACCAGAGCTCAGTGGACCTCAGCCTTGAGGAGGAAGAGGGTACACCAAGCACCAGCAACACCAGACCTGACCAAGGCAAAAGCACTCCACGGTGGACTATTCCTGGTGCCAACAGCAGGAAGAGAAAGAGAAGGTCAGATGGCCCAGACAGAGTTTTTGAAGACTTTATGCAACAAAAAAAAGAAAATGGATGAAACTGACAGGATCCGGGAAAAGCAGGAGAGTGCTGATTTATCAAATTTCATGAAAATGCAGCAGGAAGCTGAAGAGCGCCATTTTAGGGCAATGATGAAGCAGCAGCACGCCACAACTCAGCAATTTTTGCAAATTATGGGAACCTTTGCAAGAGCTGTATTACATAATCCAACCCAGCCAGAACCTCAATGGATGCCCACAGGTCAAATGGCACCACCACCTGCTTGGCCCATGTCTGACCCACCCAAACCACAGGCACCCTTGGCTTGGCCTCTCAGTCAACCAGTATCAGTGTCCCAGCACCCCAGCCCTGCAGCATCCATGGAATCCCCACAAAACCCACATGCTACCATCGACTACTGGAACAACCCACCTGATCCCTCAGCTCAGCAACAGAACACTTCTTGTGTCCTTCATGATGTAAACAAACTGTATGACCTGTAAAGGTAACTGGACACAGTTTGTGAAGCACAAACCATTGCCTTGTTAAAAGAAAATGTTCTCTAGTTTCTGTTTAAAAATGCAAGGCAGATTTTTCATAAAGATTGTTCAGCATAACTTTTTGCACTTTTTTCCTGAATGCCATTCTTGATACCAATATTTTTGCAGTACAGACATTGATGTTACCTGGTTAAAAAAAAAAATTGTCTTAACAAAATGTAAGGACAGTCGTTTTGAGTCTTTGTTATAGGAAGAAAATGTTCAACCTCTCTGAATCCAGTATGTTAAAAATGAATATTTTAAGTGAATATATTTGGGTTGTGGATCAAAGTTTGTACAAAAGATGAAACTGATGTTACTGTGAATCTGTTGAAATTTATTGATCCATGTTTTTTTCACAATAAACATGCAAATAAATGCCATTTTGTGTAATAACAATAATTTCAAAATATTTCAAATTAAAACAGAAAACTAGTGACTGTAACAAAACACACGTATATTACAATAGGAACTGCAAGCATGGATATTTTTTGCACCTCCACAAATACAGCACAAATTATACTTTCTCAAATTACAGGTGCACAAATCCTATTCCACAAAAAAATAAACACATACTCTAACTTTTTTTCTTCAATTTCTGCATTAAATATGGTTAACACATTAACACACCTGAATGTATACATTTTTATACATATACACACACACATGTATGTGTACATATATGTATATATATATATAAATTTCAATTATCACTCCTTTGATCATTCAGTCATCATCAGTCAGTCATTTTCTGTACCGCTTATCCAGTTCAGGGTCGCGGGGGTTGCTGGAGTCTATCCCAGCTATTATCAGGCGAGAGGTGGGGTACACCCTGGACAGGTCCCCAGTCTGTCACAGGGCCAACACAGAGAGACAGACAACCATTCACGCTCACATTCATTCCTAGGGACAATTTAGAGTGATCAATTAACCTAACATGCATGTCTTTGGACGGTGGGAGGAAGCCGGAGTACCCTTTGATCATTCAATTACACTTATATCAGTTCAGAACGATTTAAACAAGAGAAAACAACAAAGTTTGTCAGTGTGAAAAATAGGCACACAGTGCATTTCTGATATGGCGACCATGTTGGGCCTGATGGAAGTTTTCATCACCAGGTTGTTCATCGTCTTCAGGATCCCTCGTCTTCCCATTGCTCGTTGTGTATTTCACAATAGTTATGTAAAACACAGCAGGCTGTGATAATGTGGCTGACCAGTGTAATGTGTGCATCACACCTTTTGAGGAGACATCTCCATCTACCCTTCAGTCGTCCGAAGGCTCTCTCTACAGTCATCCTTGCCTGACTGAGTCGATGGTTGAACAGCACTTCTGCTGGTGTGACTCCTCTCCCTCTGGAAATGGCTTGAGGAGCCAAGGAAGAAGTGGGTAAGCTACATCACCGAGGACAACCAGGGGCAGATCCACACCTTCAAATTGCTCAGTCCACCCTGGAAACAACGAGCCACTCTGACCCCGACGATACAGAGCAGAGTTTGCAAAAACTCTGGCATCGTGGACTTTACCTGGCCAGCCAACATTTATGTCCCAGAATTTCAGTTTGTGGTCAACTACACCCTGCAACAGGACCGAATAGAATCCTTTCCTGTTGTAATAATCTGCAGGGTGATCTGCTGGTGCCAAGATGCCAATGTGGGTCCCGTCTATTGCTCCTGCAACCTGTGGGAACCTCCATTTATCTCGGTAGCCCTGGACAATCACCTTCAGCTCCACGTCAGATGGGGTCTTGATGTAGTGGCGTTTCATTTCCCAGCTTATGGCTGTCACAACTTCTTGAGTAATTTGACAAGCAGTGGACATGCCAACACCAAACAAATGTGAGATTGATCTGTATTCAAGATTGGTTGCCAAACGCCACAGACATATTGCCACCCGAAGATCTACAGGGACAGGGTGTCTGTATCTTGTACTCTGGCGTGTCAAACTAGGCCGCAGGATGTTACATAGGTGCTGAAAGGTCACTGTTTTCATCCTGAAGTTGAGCTGCCAGTCTGTGTCGTTCCAGTTCTCACTGAACAGTTGCCACCAACTACGGGGACGTGGATTGACCCACATGCTCCTGTTGAGAGAAATCACATTAGATAAATACATATTATAGTGAAAGTACAGTTTAATTATTTTCAATATACCCTACTGTTCGCAGTAAGGAAGGAAAGAAGAACTCGCTCGCATAACTAAGCATACGTTTTAACAAAGAGCTTTTCAAGAAGAAGACGTGTCACACTGATTAGATCTGAAATCCAAACATATGAACTGTTTTTTTCAGCATGAAATCACTTTCAGTAACTATCAGCTTATTTATTCCCTTTTTTAATGTTAATAATTCACACCATGAACTAATTATCTGGTTCTTTTACCAAAAGGCAGAACAGTAGTCGTAGGCACTTTGTTTTTGTTTTTTTTAATTACATGATGTTTACTGCACTGCTTTAACTGTTCAGTACAGTTTTGATCAGTGTGTTTAGTTATGATTTTATCCTTTTGGCATGAATGTTTAAAATCAGCAGATATTAATGCATTAATGCAGTATGAACAGTGATGTTTAATGCAGACACACAATCATCTTATGAATGTGATCATATGCATCAAAGCATTGATTCAAGGCGAAGGTAAAATATCCAGATATTGTGTATGGTGACATACCATAAAAATATCTGGATATCACTAAAAGGCGATATCGCCCAGTCCTACTTCCGGTCTGTATAAACTATTTCCAGACACTCCCTACCAGTGGGGGGCAGTAATGCACCTAATTGTTGTGTGTCAACCACAGTCTTTGGTGCAAATTTGGACTCATTATTACTCCTCTGCATCTTTAAAAACAGTTTATCCCATTAATTGATTAATCGATCGATTACAGGGTAGATTAATCGACTATTAAAATTATTGCTAGCTGCAGCTCTACTTCTGAGCAATGGTGAATCCACAATTTTTCCAACTAACTGCATGTTAAGCTGCAATGATGTGTCTACAGATAGCCACTGAACTTTACTGTTCATCAGAAAAGTATCATTGGTATGAGCAGTGACATTTATACACTTAAAAATATGGTTTCTAAACAGAGCGCACAGATTGTTCTGTGGTGGAAAGTTTATTTAAAATACAAACTTTACAGGAGCAGAACATGGTGCATGATAAGACAGCACAAAAACAAGAAGCCTGACCGCCATGATGAATCACAGACATGCAGATCTGAGCACGTCACACATCTACAAGATGGCGGTTCTGATTACATGTAGAGTCACATGGAAATACCAGATCAGAATAGATCGTTTTAACATTACATGGAATAGATAATGATGATCGGTCTTATTTCAAAATGAAGTGTTCCAGTACCCACTCTTAGCCCTACACCCCTGTATGAAGTGTTCCAGTACCCCCCTAAGCCCTACACCCCTGTATGAAGTGTCCCAGTACCCCCCTAAGCACTACACCCCAGTATGAAGTGTCCCAGAATCCCCCTAAGCCCTACACCCCTGTATGAAGTGTCACAGTACTCACCCTAAGCCCTACACCCCTGTATGA
Organism: Atherinomorus stipes; assembly: GCA_023101725.1. Lineage (NCBI taxonomy): Eukaryota > Metazoa > Chordata > Actinopteri > Atheriniformes > Atherinidae > Atherinomorus > Atherinomorus stipes. Next base: position 383,329 of record JALJCO010003425.1, read on the forward strand.
AGTGTCCCAGTACCCACCCTAAGCCCTACACCCCTGTATGAAGTGTCCCAGTACCCACCCTAAGCCCTACACCCCTGTATGAAGTGTCCCAGTACCCACCCTAAGCCCTACACCCCTGTATGAAGTGTCCCAGAATCCCCCCTAAGCCCTACACCCCTGTATGAAGTGTCCCAGAATCCCCCCTAAGCCCTACACCCCTGTATGAAGTGTCCCAGAATCCCCCCTAAGCCCTACACCCCTGTATGAAGTGTCCCAGAATCCCCCCTAAGCCCTACACCCCTGTATGAAGTGTCCCAGAATCCCCCCTAAGCCCTACACCCCCTGTATGAAGTGTTCTAGTACCCCCCCTAAGCCCTACACCCCTGTATGAAGTGTCACAGTACTCACCCTAAACCCTACACCCCTGTATGAAGTGTCCCAGAATCCCCCTAAGCCCTACACCCCTGTATGAAGTGTCACAGTACTCACCCTAAACCCTACACCCCTGTATGAAGTGTCACAGTACTCACCCTAAGCCCTACACCCCTGTATGAAGTGTTCTAGTACCCCCCCCTAAGCCCTACACCCCTGTATGAAGTGTCACAGTACTCACCCTAAACCCTACACCCCTGTATGAAGTGTCCCAGTACCCACCCTAAGCCCTACACCCCTGTATGAAGTGTTCTAGTACCCCCCTAAGCCCTACACCCCTGTATGAAGTGTCACAGTACTCACCCTAAACCCTACACCCCTGTATGAAGTGTCCCAGTACCCCCCTAAGCCCTACACCCCTGTATGAAGTGTCCCAGTACCCCCCCTAAGCCCTACACCCCTGTATGAAGTGTCCCAGAATCCCCCCTAAGCCCTACACCCCTGTATGAAGTGTCCCAGTACCCCCCTAAGCCCTACACCCCTGTATGAAGTGTCCCAGAATCCCCCCTAAGCCCTACACCCCTGTATGAAGTGTCCTAGTACCCCCCTAAGCTCTACACCCCTGTATGAAGTGTCCCAGTACCCACCTAAAGACTGTATATTACTGGACGTAGCTTCCGGTCTCTTCTGAATAGAGAAATGTGGAGCCAGTTGGGCGTGTCTTACCGTCGCCATTTTGCCGTGTCATGTACGTCGTCACTCCAGGAAAATACTAAAATGGGCACAGCGCGGCCGCGGGGCAAATGATTGACAGCTGGCGTACTGTGGGCTAAACGCTAACTGAGCTAACACGAAACTAAGAGGAGCTAACAAAGATAAGCCCCCTAAGCGGCATGGTTAAGGTAAGACATGCTTAGACTTGCAATTCGCTGACTAAACACCTCCGTTGTGCGATTCAGTAACAAACTGAGACCTTATTGAGAGCAAAGAAGGAGCTAACTAGGAGCCTCCGGTCGGCAGGCGGAGCTTCCGGTCTGCCGCATGTCAATCATAAGGACACGCCCTTAATTATGTGTAATTTGAAGAATAAATAACATCTAAACGAATGAGTTATAAAAAAATTCACCCCCCTCACAGTTGACATGAAGGTAAACTTGACCTAATAAACCTAAAATGATTTTTTGAACCAGGCTGTAAACCTGTTTATTTCTGCTGTGAAGATGGCGTTTTTAACATGGGAGTCTATGGGGATTTGCTCGCTCTTGGAGCCAGCCCCTAACGGATGAAGGGAATATTACAGAAAATGTCACCCCCCCCTAAGCCCTACACCCCTGTATGAAGTGCCCCAGGACCCCCTAAGCCCTACACCCCCTGTATGAAGTGCCCCAGGACCCCCTAAGCCCTACACCCCTGTATGAAGTGCCCCAGTACCCCCTAAGCCCTACACCCCTGTATGAAGTGTCCCAGTACCCCCCCTAAACCCTACACCCTTGTATGAAGTGTCCCAGAACCCCCTAAACCCTCCACCCCTGTATGAAGTGTCCCAGTATCCCCCCTAACCCCTACACCCCTGTATGAAGTGTCCCAGAATCCCCCCTAAGCCCTACACCCCTGTATGAAGTGTCACAGTACTCACCCTAAGCCCTACACCCCTGTATGAAGTGTCCCAGTACCCCCCTAAGCCCTACACCCCTGTATGAAGTGCCCCAGTACCCCCCTAATCCCACCACCCCTGTATGAAGTGTCCCAGAATCCCCCTAAGCCCTACACCCCCTGTATGAAGTGTCCCAGTACCCATCCTAAGCCCTACACCCCTGTATGAAGTGTCCCAGTACCCATCCTAAGCCCTACACCCCTGTATGAAGTGCACATTCAGGGCTGAATGTGCAGGTTAGTGCGTGAAAATGGCAGAACTGGGACGGTGATGTTTCCTCCATCGTTTCATATCATCGCTTCCAAACTCAGCCTCATTTCTGTTCCTGGTGACGTGACGTCATTTTCAGACATAAACAGAATAAAGTTTATTTGATCTGTTCTTGTAAAATCTATGTTTTAAATCCACACATGTTTGATGAATAAATAAATGAATGACTGAACTAATTTCTGTAGGTGTCTGTATAATGTCACCAGTACAGGCTAAACAACTGTTAATTCTTATCTAATGTATAATAATGATTAAATTGTCGCTCTGAGACTGTTATTGTTAAAATGTCCATAAAAACATGTCTGTCTGGTTCCCATCCCTGCTCTGGATGGAGGCGGATGCTTCTTCTTCTGCTCCCTCCCTCTCCCATTTTCCCTGCTGCTCTCCTGTCTGGTCGATTCTCTGATCCTCTATCTGCATCACTTCCTGAATCTCGACAATAACTATGATGGATCAGGGGTCTGTTTCACGAAGCAGGTTTAATGAAACCCTGAGATGTGTAACCCTGAAATCAGGGAAACTGAGTTTTCCGTAACACAAAGGTAGGTAACGGCCCAGGGAAAGAGGACGAACTCTGTCTGTTACCATGGTAACAAGCTCTCTGAAACTAACCTGGTTTGGAGCAGGTTAATGTGGAGAAAGCTTGAGTTTCTCGCTGTCTCCGCCCACTTTCAGCCACACTCACCATTTCATTTCCTTGTTGAGTCATTCATCAGTGGTGTGTTTAATCTGCTGCCGTCTCCAATTAAGCATGATCAAATAAATCAGAGTCTGTAGGTTACAGACTGAAACATGATAAATAAATCAGAGTCTGTAGGTTACAGACTGAAACATGATAAATAAATCAGAGTCTGTAGGTTACAGACTCAAACATGATAAATAAATCAGTCTGTAGGTTACAGACTGAAACATGATAAATGAATCAGAGTCTGTAGGTTACAGACTGAAACATGATAAATAAATCAGAGTCTGTAGGTTACAGACTCAAACATGATAAATAAATCAGTCTGTAGGTTACAGACTGAAACATGATAAATAAACCAGAGTCTGTAGATTACAGACTGAAACATGATAAATAAATCAGAATCTGTAGGTTACAGACTCAAACATGATAAATAAATCAGTCTGTAGATTACAGACTGATTTATTTATCATGTTTCAGTCTGTAGGTTACAGACTGAAACATGATAAATAAATCAGAATCTGTAGGTTACAGACTGAAACATGATAAATAAATCAGAATCTGTAGGTTACAGACTCAAACATGATAAATAAATCAGTCTGTAGATTACAGACTGAAACATGATAAATAAATCAGAATCTGTAGGTTACAGACTGAAACATGATAAATAAATCAGAATCTGTAGGTTACAGACTCAAACATGATAAATAAATCAGAATCTGTAGGTTACAGACTGAAACATGATAAATAAATCAGAGTCTGTAGGTTACAGACTGAAACATGATAAATAAATCAGAGTCTGTAGATTACAGACTGAAACATGATAAATAAATCAGAATCTGTAGGTTACAGACTGAAACATGATAAATAAATCAGTCTGTAGGTTATAGACTGAAACATGATAAATAAATCAGAATCTGTAGGTTACAGACTGAAACATGATAAATAAATCAGAGTCTGTAGGTTACAGACTGAAACATGATAAATAAATCAGAGTCTGTAGGTTACAGACTGAAACATGATAAATAAATCAGAGTCTGTAGGTTACAGACTGAAACATGATAAATAAATCAGAATCTGTAGGTTACAGACTGAAACATGATAAATAAATCAGAGTCTGTAGGTTACAGACTGAAACATGATAAATAAATCAGAGTCTGTAGGTTACAGACTGAAACATGATAAATAAATCAGAATCTGTAGGTTACAGACTGAAACATGATAAATAAATCAGAATCTGTAGGTTACAGACTGAAACATGATAAATAAATCAGAATCTGTAGGTTACAGACTGAAACATGATAAATAAATCAGTCTGTAGGTAACAGACTGAAACATGATAAATGAATCAGAGTCTGTAGGTTACAGACTGAAACATGATAAATAAATCAGAGTCTGTAGGTTAAAGACTGAAACATGATAAATAAATCAGAGTCTGTAGGTTACAGACTGAAACATAATAAATAAATCAGAGTCTGTAGGTTACAGACTGAAACATGATAAATAAATCAGAGTCTGTAGGTTAAAGACTGAAACATGATAAATAAATCAGAGTCGGTAGGTTACAGACTGAAACATGATAAATAAATCAGAGTCTGTAGGTTACAGACTGAAACATGATAAATAAATCAGTCTGTAGGTTACAGACTGAAACATGATAAATAAATCAGAGTCTGTAGGTTACAGACTGAAACATGATAAATAAATCAGAGTCTGTAGGTTAAAGACTGAAACATGATAAATAAATCAGAGTCTGTAGGTTACAGACTGAAACATGATAAATGAATCAGAATCTGTAGGTTACAGACTGAAACATGATAAATAAATCAGTCTGTAGGTTACAGACTGAAACATGATAAATAAATCAGAGTCTGTAGGTTACAGACTGAAACATGATAAATAAATCAGTCTGTAGGTTAAAGACGAGCTCTTTCTATCAGGATTTCATGGATGAAGATGCAATATGACTGCAGAGAGTTAAGCATTCAGAGATCGTCATCAGGCCACGGATAGAAGTTTCATTTCCCCACAGTTGTAATTTTTTGGCATTATAGTTTCATATATTACAGAATTCACGTATTTGCAGCTTTTCGCGTAGTTTTGAGGGGAAAGCCATACCAGCGTATTTAGATGTCAAATTGCGTACCTGATATGCAAAATGCGTCCATGTTGGCAGGTCTGATAAAAATGAATCTTTAAGATGAGAAGTTTTTGAATATTACAAAGACAATATACTTCTCTGTGACCTCTCTATTTGTTAATGACGGCCGAGTGGAAGTAATAAGCACCAGCCAGGGCTGCAGATGATTACTTTTATTTATTCATTCATTTAAATATTGCAGACTTGCAGCAGCATCCCTGCAGTGGTGGTGCCACAGCTGAGGGATCAGACATGACCAGCTCTTAAAAACGGCATCAACATGTCGTTGTTTTGGATGCTGGGTGATGAGTTATGTCTTCTAAGCTAAAAATGTTGGATATATAAATCGGAAATACATTCAGTTGTTATGATGCAGGGAGAAAAACAGATCTTCAGCTTTCCCTTGTGACTATTTCATGGTTTTGTGGGATGAAACTCAAATAAATGACAGTTTGAAAGCACAGCAGGACCGAACCATCAGGGATCCACTGATTGTGTTCTGTATTTAATGAGACTTGTGATTGTTCTCTTAGTCATTTAATCACAAACAGTTTGAACAGTTATTTAAATAAACTGAAATATGAGAGGAGGGGGAACAACAAAAGCATTTGCTTTGGGTGACCTGAACAGAGGCGAAGAGGAAAGAGGAAGGCGGTGAGAACGAGGCCAGGAATGAAAGGACGTTGCCTCAGCTTTTATTGACTGATGAAATACATTTTTTGCTGCACCCTCATGGGCATGTGCAGCGGGGGTTCGGAGGTGAGGAGTGCAGGCAGAACCTGTTTTAAAATAAACTGTAATATATTATGAATCCAAGGCAAATGATGGAGGCCCTCATGTGACATTCATCGTTTAATGTGCATGACCTTGTGGGTCAGTGCGACCGGGAGAGTTTTATGTTTTATACTTTCTGTGCAACATCCCTTTGTTTCAAACTACTGCAGACGCTTGATAGTATGAAACCATATCAGGCTGAGAGATAAAGGATCACACAGAGGGAACCCTGAAAAATGAACTCATGAATAACAAATTCCTTCTTTTTACCCTCCATTTCTGTTTTTCATAGTGTTGAATGAAAGCGGAGCAGCGAGCAAAGCTGCAGCCAGAAAAAGAATGTCAGAGAAGGATAATCAGATAGTGGCAGCCAGCGTCTGATTGGTTTAATATTCAGCTTTAATCACTGAGAACGCTGACTTCATTATTTAGACATTTCATTCTTTTCTTTGTAGTTACAGCTTCAGAAACACCAAACTTTGGGACGTGTGTAATTAATGGACTCTAGTCTGTGCTCTGGATTCAGAGGCAGACTGCATTTGTGTGTGTGTGTTTGTAGAAAGGGCTTATCAAAGACTCACGTCACAAACTAATATTATGATGCTTCACCATGAAAAAAAGCCGATTCAAAGGTCCTGTTCCAACACCCACCCTAAACCCTCCACCCCTGTATGAAGTGTCCCAGTACCCCCCCTAAATCCTACACCTCTGTATGAAGTGTCCCAGTACCCCCCCTAAACCCTCCACCCCTGCATGAAGTGTCCCAGTACCCCCCTAAACCCTCCACCCCTGTATGAAGTGTCCCAGTACCCACCCTAAACCCACCACCCCTGTATGAAGTGTCCCAGTACCCACCCTAAACCCTACACCCCTGTATGAAGTGTCCCAGTACCCATCCTAAGCCCTACACCCCTGTATGAAGTGTCCCAGTACCCACCCTAAACCCTACACCCCTGTATGAAGTGTCCCAGTACCCACCCTAAACCCTACACCCCTGTATGAAGTGTCCCAGTACCCACCCTAAACCCACCACCCCTGTATGAAGTGTCCCAGTACCCACCCAAAACCCACCACCCCTGTATGAAGTGTCCCAGTACCCACCCTAAACCCACCACCCCTGTATGAAGTGTCCCAGTACCCACCCCTAAACCCACCACCCCTGTATGAAGTGTCACAGTACCCACCCCTAAACCCTACACCCCTGTATGAAGTGTCCCAGTACCCACCCTAAACCCACCACCCCTGTATGAAGCGTCTCAGTACCCACCCTAAACCCTACACCCCTGTATGAAGTGTCCCAGTACCCACCCTAAACCCACCACCCCTGTATGAAGCGTCTCAGTACCCACCCTAAACCCTACACCCCTGCATGAAGTGTCCCAGTACCCATCCTAAGCCCTACACCCCTGTATGAAGTGTCCCAGTACCCACCCTAAACCCTCCACCCCTGTATGAAGTGTCCCAGTACCCACCCTAAACCCACCACCCCTGTATGAAGTGTCCCAGTACCCACCCTAAACCCACCACCCCTGTATGAAGTGTCCCAGTACCCCCCCTAAACCCACCACCCCTGTATGAAGTGTCCCAGTACCCACCCTAAACCCTACACCCCTGTATGAAGTGTCCCAGTACCCACCCTAAACCCACCACCCCTGTATGAAGTGTCCCAGTACCCACCCTAAACCCTACACCCCTGTATGAAGTGTCCCAGTACCCATCCTAAGCCCTACACCCCTGTATGAAGTGTCCCAGTACCCATCCTAAGCCCTACACCCCTGTATGAAGTGCACATTCAGGGCTGAATGTGCAGGTTAGTGCGTGAAAACGGCAGAACTAGGACGGTGATGTTTCCTCCATCGTTTCATATCATCGCTTCCAAACTCAGCCTCATTTCTGTTCCTGGTGACGTGACGTCATTTTCAGACATAAACAGAATAAAGTTTATTTCATCTGTTCTTGTAAAATATATGTTTTAAATCCACACGTGTTTGATGAATAAATAAATGAATGACTGAACTAATTTCTGTAGGTGTCTGTATAATGTCACCCGTACAGGCTAAACAACTGTTAATTCTTATCTAATGTATAATAATGATTAAATTGTCGCTCTGTGACTGTTATTGTTAAAATGTCCATAAATGTCCACATGTCCATAAAAACATGTCTGTCTGGTTCCCATCCCTGCTCTGGATGGAGGCGGATGCTTCTTCTTCTGCTCCCTCCCTCTCCCATTTTCCCTGCTGCTCTCCTGTCTGGTCGATTCTCTGAGCCTCTATCTGCATCACTTCCTGAATCTCAACAATAACTATAGCTACGTTTACATGTGCAAAATTTCCCCGATCCGATCCAAACCTTGGTTGATCGGAAATTCAAAATCTCCGTTTACATGGACACTTAATTAAATGATCCGATCATGACGTGTGTATACATGTACCAAGCGTTGGATCAGATTAAATCTTTTAAGCATGCGCAGAACTGTGTACTTCCGCTTTAGCAGTAGAAGAAGAAACCGGCTTTTTGTAAACAAACTAGTACTTGTCCGCAATTCCTCAACTTTAGCTACTCTTTGTGCCTTCCCCTCACTTCTTTTTCTTCAGTCGTGTTTGTTGATGTCGTTTTTTTCCATTATGGATCTTCGTCGCATCTTTGTAACAATACTTTTGTTTTTGGTGGTCATTTTTGTTAAGGGCTCACCAGTACCTTATGCTAATGCTCCTTCGCTTCAGTGGTAGAGAGCAGGATGGCATGTCTATCCGCACCTTACATTTATTGCCACCTCCTCGCCAAGGACCAGGAGCCAGTGGATGAAGGTTCGGAGTAAAGACTGGTGGGAGCGTGTGGTGCTCGTGGAGTTCACGGATCAGGAGTGGAAGCAGAACTTCCGAATGAAACGACGATCATTTATGAAGTTGTGCGCTTTGATGGAGAGTCACATGGCCCCAGAGGAGGTGACCGTGAGAAGTCCAGTCCCACTCATCATGTGAGTTGCCATTGTACTTTATAAACTGGGCAGTTCTGCTGAATACAGAATCATCGCAAATCAATTTGGGATAAGTAAGAGCAGCGTGAAAAAGTTTGTATATATGTTCTGCAAAAGTATGATGACGGGGCCCATTAAACAACTGATCCGTGTCCCAACTGACGAGGAGGCGTTGGAGATCACCAGAGGTTTTGAGGCCTCTCACCACATCCCCCAAATTTTTGGGCTCATCGACGGATCGCACATCCCCGTCCTTCCTCCCTCTGATGGATATAAGGATTTCGTCAACAGAAAGGGTTGGCCGTCTTACGTACTGCAAGCTGTTGTGGACAACAACTGTTGGTAGGACATCTATGTACTACTTATTTCATTCAGAAATTCACAAAACAAGACAGATTGCACACACAGACACACGTGTACACAGGCAGTGCTGTGAAAAAAATTAGTCAGGTGTGAATGCTGCAAAATAATTGTTTTAAAAATAGAAGTATTCAGTTTTCATTAATTAACAAAATACATGGTGAATTAACTGAAGAGAGATTTAAATTAATCTGACTACCCTTTGCCTTCAAAACAGCATTCTTTCTTAAGTATTACGATTTTTTCATTTACCACAAAACACATCTGAATGATCTTGATAGTATTACAGCTTAATTTTTTTTGTTTATACTGTATATGTCTGACAGCCCTTGTATGTAGGTACAGTTGTCCTCAAAATTATTCATATCCTCCAATTTAAAAAAAGGCTGAATTCACAATAGTAATTAAAATAACAAGAAACTAAATAAACTAATAATATATTTTAAAAAATTACTAAATATAAATTTACTTTCACAAAATATTGCTTTTGAATTGTGATTAAAAAAAATAAAATAAAATAAAACCAACAAAACAGTCCCCAGCACATTAGAGCACCTTTTCCATGAACAGTGGACCAAAATACCTGTCAACAGGTGTAGAAGTCTTGTTAAACAGCAGAAAACACCTGATTGCAGTGATTGCCTCAAAGTGTTGCTCAAAAATATTTTAGCTTTATCGCCCCATTAGGCTTGTTTACTTGTTTTATTTTTTGTTTAGTTGTTTTTAATATTTCTTTTGAACCACAATTCAAATTCAGTGTCATAATTTTCATGGATTTGTAATATATTATTACTTTTCTCAATTTCAACTTATTTCACTAACAGCTGATTTTTTTTTCCTTCTTTAATTAGAAGGTAGGAATAATTTGGAGGAAATCTGTATATAAATATGGTGGTACAGTTTAATTTTATATGCTGTCTTAAGCCGTGAAACATCCTGACACCTTCCCCTCTCCCCCCAGTTTCTGGAGCATCAGTTGTAAGATGCCAGGGAGCGCACACGATGCCAATGCCTTGCGCAATTCGGACATCTTTCAAAGGGCCCATCTGTTGCCAAAGGTAAGGACAATAGATTCTGCATTTTTGCTAACAAAGGCAAAATATTTTTTGCAATGTGTACTCTTTTAACTTTTTTCACCAAAAGATCTTTGCTTAAAACATCTTAATTTGCTTTTTTTGTTACTTCATCCTTGAAGTAAAAATATATGAAACTGCAATAGAATCAGTTAGTCACAATAACTTGTCCTTGTACCTCTTTTTCAGTGCGTGAAGAACATTGAAGGCAAAGACATCAACCTCTTTATTGTTGGTGACCCGGCATACCCCCTTCTTGACTGGCTTATTAAAGCATACCCCAACTCTCCTCGTCTGACTCCTCAACAACAGTCATTTAAAGGAGTGATGACATAGCAGTTAAAAACTAGTTTATGTTGTTGGCATTACTTTATATGTAAATACTCCAAAGAAAAAAACTGCATTTTTTACAGCGGAGTATTGTTTTGAAACGCCAGACCTCACTTCCTCAGTAATACAGTTGGGTCCGGTGATGATATGGAGCTTTACCCGGAGACCACGTTGACTTCATTTTGATTGGCTACACCTTATTTGGCTATGACCTCGTTTGGAGAATCTAGGTTAAGCTGCGGTAGGAGTTTGCTAAAGGCTAACTGCTAGCAACATGGGCACTTCAGACAGTGAGCTACGTTTATCAGACAAGACAGCATTTAGAAAATAAATAAACTTAAGATGGTACTGGTTGAAAATGGACGGTTTCCTGCGTGACTCCCGCGTGAATCACGTGAGAATCACGAGGTATTTCCTGAGGCCAGAATATTTAATTTCAGGGAGAACTGCAATGTACCCGGACCACCACCAGGTGGCACTTGGGAGCTCTGCGTGCTAAAGTAGACGTTTGCATGCCTGCAGTCAACTGAAAAGTTTGGTGAAACCAGCTGCATAAACAACCAAATGTTCCTTTTGATCTTTTGTTTTAAAGTTTTGGTGACTTATTTTTTTTTCTCCTTAAACAGGCTGTTAAGATGCTGACATTAAAGCAGGGTAATTGGGGATCTTGGTGTGATATTGTGCTATTTTATTTAGTTTTTGATTAAAATAAAGTTCATGAATTAATTTAACATAGTGACATTATCTTATTTAATGAGAATTGGTGCATATGGGCGCAGTTATAGATACACCTCCTATCTTATCTGAGAACTTTTATGGCATAAGTGGGTATATTTAGTCTCCTTCAATATTCAAATGTTTGTAAAGTGTATGAAGCATTTTGGCTGTTTTTTTTTTTTTTAATGGCTCAGCGATGCAGCTGCAACAGCGCCCGGCAATTTGACCACCATATCACAGCCATAAGATACAATACCTGACACACTTAAACCATATCTCAGTGTTTATTATTATGATAAATGTAGCAAATGCTTACCAGAAATATTTTCTTCTTTATCTCAATAAAGACAAAAACTAGGAGCAGCAGAACGAGGCAATCAAACAAGCAGCTTGTCTTAGCCTACCTGCATGGCAGGGATGTGAGCGACGGAAGGGGGAGGAAGGAAAAGAGGCTGCTGCGTTCAAGTGGTGCCATTTAAATTGGTTAAACACAAATACGACACATATCTCTAATTAGCAGGGGCTTTTTTGTTGTTGTTGTTTTTTTTTTTAAAAAAAGGGACAGCCCGCGAGCCCGGCCGGCCGAGGTGATGATATGGTCACTGCCCAAAGCCCGCCGGCCAGATGGGCTTCAGTGTGATCAATTTGTGTTTTTCTATAAATAAAATTGATTGCAAACAATCTCCCTCTGTTTATCTGTATCTCTATTATTTAATGAAAATGATAATAATTAATCTTTTTGACAAAACAAATTACTGAATCAATAAAGGTCCGTAGAAAATCCGTCCATTCAATCTTGTAAAAGAAAAAGGAAATAATGAGCCAATATGTAGTTTATTTGTTAATCAACTGTTAATAATAATTAAAAGAAAGAAAGCTGATTGATCAAAGAGGTAAATACATGCACATGTGGGTCCTCAGGAGCGGCTCCATCAGAGCTGCGCACGTCGGAAAACACAGCAACAACCTATAATCAGTGTTTTTACTCTACCAGAGACCCCCAAGCATTGACAGGAGGCCTACTTAAAAATAATATTAGGTGTGTCCCGAAATCGTCACGATTCGTTTCAGGACTGAGCTTCGACTGTGAGTCTCTAAGTCAAATAGTCTAATATGTTGTTACCAAGCAAAGATCAGACCATTCTGCAGCAGGAGGAGGCTGAACGTTTGATTTTTACCCAATATTCATTTGTTCTTTAAATAATTCATGTTCCAGGTCTGTTAGCAGCCGAATAATTCTGTTACTATAAGTTTGGTCTAAGGCAAAATGCGCCAGACAGGCGGGTTTAAACCGCAGTCTGCCGGTGAGTGCGCGCGCTGACTATTCAGCCAGAGATGTCTCCATGACCAAGTAGCCAGAGACATGATGAAGGACCCTCAACTGCACATCATCATCATCATCTTGTAGTTTCTTCAACTGATTTACAACATCAGTCTGTGAAGGTGGAAACAGTCTATAAACATAAACACATGAACACGTCTGCTCCTGTGCGTAATGCGTAAAGCTCCAGATGGATGCGCTGGTGCTGCTGGAGGATGATTCAGATTGGATCAAGAAAGAACGCGTTTTTAAGAACCATAATGTCCTGAATCATGAAGGCTGCAGCTAATATAGACTCCCTAGAGCAGCGCTTTATCTTTGTCCTGAACTGGCCGCCGTTGTGATAGTGTTGAGGGACGTGAAGAGGCTTTATTGTTACTAGGAGGAGTGCACCTCCTGTTCTCGCCATTTTGTGCGCCTTTCTACTTTTCTTTCCGTTTAATGGATATAACTTTGTATTTCGTTTGGTATTTTTGTTTTTGTAATTTATTTATTAGTGACGTTTGTCATTTGGAATTCAGTTGTTTGATATTTGACCGTGCGCCGCGCGACGGTGTTACACCGTTTTAATTCTTTTCCGACTTTGAACTGTTAAGAAAAAAAGGAAAAAAAAAAAAATATTAGGTTAATGCTGCAGTGTTAACTGAAAGATGAAAATCTAATTAATGAATTGTTTCACACCAACATACTAAATTCTTTTTGTTAAAGATTTTAATGGAATTAAACGAGCGGACAATTTAAGTAATAGTGATATAGAAAAATGAAAGTTAGAGACTTTCCTGTTGTCTTATGTAAGTGAAAAATGAGATTTATTAATGAGGTGTTAGAGCTCTTTCTCTGGAGAGGAAAAGACGAAATGAGATTATTGATCAATAAGGGGGAAAAAACAAAACATGATTCGACTCTCGTCAAAAATGAATGATCTGGGAATCACGGATGGGGAAAATGACGAATTCTTCATTATTTTTATTCATCATTCTCATTCTCATAACTATTTTGCCCTTACAAGCGCAAAACCTCCTTTGCCCTGTTGTAAATGTGGGTTATTGTGTGCGTAATGAAGATAGCGCCTGTTTTACACGCGCAAACCTTTCGTAAATCAGTCCCATGGAGGAGATCCGTTGTTTCTATGAATTAATCTTTCTTAAAGTTGTAAAGTGTTAGTGGTAGACTGTTTTGTTTATTTTATAAATCCAATGGTAGTCAAAGATATTTTTATGATCAGATGTGCGCTCATTTCACGCTGGTTTGACACTGACTTTTTCCGCGTAAAATGGGTTAGCCTGGTTCTGCTGGTTTAGCAACAAATGTTAGTCCTCAGAGAGACCGATTCTCTTTTCTCAGACAATAGCATTCAGCACCACTATTTACAGGAACAGCAACATTCCTGCATTCATGAAGTCCTTTGCTCCGTCCCGCCCCTCCCCCGTTTGAGTTGAGACAGAGTGCCAAGTCTTTGGTTGAGATGTTGTTCATAGTGATAGAGAACATTAAACTGAGCGCTCGTTCGTCGTTTGATCTATCCAGGAAATATTCGGGCAGTCTTTGGGCTGCGTGGTACGGCAGCACGGCGAAAGGATTGGGTTTGTAAAGGAGAGCAACACAGCGCTGCCACAGACAGATCTTTACTGTTGTTTGACAGACCAGCTTCCTAGGTGACCCGAAGTTACATTTAAGTTTTACAAGACGTGAAAGGGTCGTGGTGGGAAATGCAAAATGTTGGTTTGTAAAAGAGGGAAGCTGGTCAGGGAGAGGGAGCGCGCGCACTAAAGGGCCGACATGGGGGGCCACGTCCTCCCCATTCATTTAGCACCTTTCTCCCTAAATTCTAATCCCCCACACCACCACCCCCATGCCAGGCTAAATTGGCCCTTCCTCCCCATTGTTTCACAAATCAGGAAATCTTGCAGCCATGTTCTCACTGTCTCTGCCCTCCTGTTCCACCTAGTGCACTAGCATGTGTGTATTTAACTAACAATAAACTAAAACAAATTAAAATAAGTTATTGTAAAATTTTGATATCAAAGGCCTCAAGTGAATTAAAAAAAGAAATACATATAAGGCAACACGAATAAACTCCGCCACGGGGAATCAAACCCTCACATTCTGCACTGCGAATCTCCATCGTACCACTTCACTCCAGCGTCACAGGTTTGCCCTCCTGCAGCATGTGTCATTCACAATGCATCAATGTGGCGCAGTCCAGTAAAAGATTTCAAATCTTATTTTGGAAAGTCGATGAAGGAAGAAGGTTTCGTGGGTTTCATTTCTATTATTGAATGTTTTATTTGGGTTTTCAGAACGAAGATGGAAGGTCTCCACGTGCGCTAAAGTAAACAGAAACAGCTGACAGCGTGCGGACTGGACACGTGTTGTCTGATGTAGAGATGTGAGACGCCGACACTTTATGATAAATGATTTTGTACATCTGATCTGAAATAGTGCCAGAATCATTATGACTCAAGCTGAAAATATGTATAAGACGTGGTTAGGGTGGACTCTTCTCTACCAGAAGCCGACACTGGTTATGGAACGAATTATTTAGGAGGTGGTAGAATGGAGGAGTAGCGACGTGTGTCAGACTTTTTTCGTTTTTTATGGTGATGAAAGTATGAATAATGTTGTGATTTTAGGGGAATTTAATTATATGAGGAAATTTGAGGATTTGATGATATCATGCGCGATTTCCGAATCCCAAGTAAGTTCCTGGCTTTGCTTTTTGTAGCTTATAGTCCCATTATAAGTTATTTTCCGGGCGATTGTGAATGATGGTGGCATTAACAACAAGAGGCTGCACATGTTTTATTGTAAAAACTTGTGAAACAAAAGACAAAACAAGGGCTGCATCGTTAGGCAGCTTTCCAGTCTGCCCGTCCCCTCTGCCCCGTCCAGTCTTCCTCACGGACGCCACAATGGTCAGACTCCCTGTGGCTATAGTAGATTGTATTTCACTCAATGGAAACACGGTTCCGTGAGTGAAGTGTCATTTCAACAGTCCATCTGTAAGGTAATGAAAGGTTGTGGCCCCTCCCTAGTGTTGCTGCAGAAGTTTGCTTTTAAATCCATTTGTTTGAAAACCCAGACCTGACTGAAGAAGTTCTACTAGTCCATACATGAGTGAATCAGACAGGGAGGGGAGGGGGAGCGGAGGGATAGACGTTAGGAGAGAGAGGGGGGGGGGGGGGGGGGCTGTTTCTTGATAGTGTGCTCTTATTGGAGCAATTAAATTACTTAGAATGATAGAACTACGTAGAATGATGGAACTACGTAGAATGATGGAACTACGTAGAATGATAGAACTACGTAGAATGATAGAACTACGTAGAATGATGGAACTACGTAGAATGATGGAACTACGTAGAATGATGGAACTACGTAGAATGATGGAACTACGTAGAATGATGGAACTACGTAGAATGATGGAGCTACGTAGAATGATAGAACTACGTAGAATGATAGAACTACGTAGAATGATGGAACTACGTAGAATGATAGAACTACGTAGAATGATAGAACTACGTAGAATGATAGAACTACGTAGAATGATGGAACTACGTAGAATGATGGAACTACGTAGAATGATAGAACTACGTAGAATGATAGAACTACGTAGAATGATGGAACTACGCAGAATGATAGAATTACGTAGAATGATGGAACTACGTAGAATGATGGAACTACGTAGAATGATGGAACTACGTAGAATGATGGAACTACGTAGAATGATAGAACTACGTAGAATGATAAGCTGCTGTCTGATTCAACCGTTTCTGAGTAGAGAGACAAAGCTGACAGACCATAAACAGGAACTTTGATTCTCACTCTGACATTCACATGACCTCATCAGTGCACAACAGATCATATTATACACCAAAAACCCCAGAAAAGTGAAATTTGATGTCATGGCACCTTTAATGTGTACCTTAGCTCAGTCAGGGTGGGGGTAGAAATGACATTTGGATTGTTGAAGTCAAGGTGGAGAATCCTTCTAAAAAGAAGTGATTTTCACTTCAGCTTTGCTCCTACAATGATTGCTACCTGCTGTGGGCTCCACAACTTCTGTCAAAGGGAGGGAGATTATGCCAACAACAGCTGGCTGGAGGAGGGTCGTGACCATGCGAACAACTATCCTCAGCCTAACCAGCCAGCCGACCCCCAGTGCAGTAGTGATGGAAGCAGTGTGAGAGAGGCTTTGACGACTTACATGGCCACCCACTTTCCGCTCCGCACAGGTCACCTGCATTAAATATTTGGAAGTCTTCTTTATTGCATATTTTGTATAGTTAAGCATATAACAGGTTAAGTATACTATAGCTGGTATTTTGATTTTGTGTCAAAACAATCCAGATTGTCCTTATTTGTAATTGATTTATGAAGCACAAGGAAAAACTTGACATTTTAATTTGTTTTCAAGGGCGTTTTTGTGCAGTTCAGTTCAGCATAGTATAGGATGAGTGGAGGATCATATTTTGATATTTGCTTTGAAATAATTCTGGTAGTCCTTGTTTTTAACTGATCACATCTGGTAGGTTCATCAGATATTTACAAAGCAAAGGGAAGATACTTGTGATATATTTTTGAGATTGATTTAAAAAGTTCTTTTATATGCAGTTAAGCATATTGATTTAGTAAAGCTGAAACAACATTAACAGATTGTCTTAGAAACTGTAAAAACAATAATCTTTCAATGCTCTTTAATAGACCAGATATTTTCATACATTCTTCAGACATTTTTTTCTAATTAAACTTGTTAGTACTCTACAGTGCTAGTGCAGTGCAAAAGAAAATGGCAAGACTTGCCATGGCACATAAAAAGTGCAAGTTTAACATTTGTGCAGTTAGTGCAAAACTGAACATGTGTCCATAGAGCTTCACCATTTTGCAATAAACATGTAAATACAAACTTCTGAATACGTTTATAAAAGAAAAAAAAATGAATACACTGCCTTTAACACAGCTGTGGAGATAGATTGTGATATATCCTGGTGCTGCAGAGAGTGTTGTGGCAGTGCTATAACTTCTTTATTAAACAAACTGTTCATTAACCTGTAACAAAAATGACTGTTCTGCTTTCACCTTCAGTCTAGTTTCTGACAGTTCTGACATAAAATATGTGAACTGGGTTTCTTTTTTTCCCTTGAGAAAACTAACTGGAAACTGTTATTTTTTTTACTAAACAAAACTCCTTTGAGGTGTGTAAACCTAGCAGTAAACTTTTGGAACTCTGAAATAAAAACAAATGCATTAGGTAAGTGACACCTAATCTAGATCACGCAGGCAGTATTCAGAGCTGTAGTTTTCGCTATAGTTTGAGGTGTTGTGGGGAATCTGAGCTGACCTGCTGTAGCCTGGGTAGGGATGCTGAGGTGGGTAGGAGGGTCCTGGAGCCATTCCTTGTGGAGGTGGGGGGGTTGGGAAGATAGACTTTAGGCCATCAAAAAGCTGGCCGATGAGGGGCTGATGTGAGA
This sequence comes from Atherinomorus stipes, assembly GCA_023101725.1. NCBI lineage: Eukaryota > Metazoa > Chordata > Actinopteri > Atheriniformes > Atherinidae > Atherinomorus > Atherinomorus stipes. Next base: position 401,449 of record JALJCO010003425.1, read on the forward strand.
GGGTTCTCTCTTCTATGAACCTTGTCAGAAACCTTTCTTCCCTTTGTTGACGTTTTTCCTGTTGGTCTTCAAGCCACTTGTTTTGCGATTCCTGCATCTTCTCCAAGAAGACCTGTTGTTCAGTTGCCCAAGTGTGCATAGCTTTTGCATAGCCAGATGATCTTTCTCGTGGTCCTACAACATCATACATAGACATTAGTTTGTTTATTACCATTACCAGATCACTCAAGAAACAACATAAATTGTTATCTCAGACAAATCACCTACAAAATTTAAGGGGGACAAATCTGATTCACTTGTGGGTGGGAATGGGATAGTTCATTAACTGGGAGAACTCCTTATGAAGTACAGGCAAAGGGCTACTCCAGAATTGCTGTTTTGGGAATCTTTATGATATCAAACCGAAAGTAATGATTCTTAACATTGTGTTAATCAAAGTGCTTGTTATTCCCCCAACACCTTAAAATAGAAAATATCACACAAAATTAAAAATAATCCCCGTTTCTTTGGCAGTCTTCTTTAACACATAACTTACTTTTTCTGGATGGCTGTACTTCTTTAGAGGTATGAGGAGGACCTTCCTCTGTCTGTGTTGGGATCCGGTGAGTCGAGCTGCTGTCTGAGATTTCAGTGCTGGACTCATTATCTGAAGGACAAAAACACACACAAAAAATTTGAATGTTTTGTATTCATGGCCTTCCCTTGTACACAGTTAAGTTGGAGTAAATCCAAAGGTTTTGGCAGATGTGGTTAAAAAAATACTGCAAAGTAAGAATAATGATTTGAAGACAAAGATGGTCACACCAAATATTGATTTGATTTCTTCTGTTTATTCAGCTTGCATTTTGTTAACTGATTAAAAGAAACTTGACATTTCTATTTTTAAAGCCATCTTACTTTGCAGCATTTTCACACCTGCCCTACAGCTTATGCACAATGAAGAGTAGTAAAAATATTTGCACATTAATTTCTTTACTGGCCCACATTGGCGGGCTAGTGGGGTTTCCTATCAAGATTTGTTTAAGCCAGGTACACACTACATAATTCCTCAAACCTTCACAGATGTAGAGACCACACACTTGATTACAAAAGACAAATACCACAAGATCATACAGTGTGGGGTGCTCACTACAGAGCACAACCCACACAAACTAATTCTTCTGACTTTCAGGGGGAAAACACGCATTTTATATATATATATATATATATATATATATATATATATATATATATATATATATATATATATTATATAAATATATATATATATATATATATATATATATATATATATATATATATATATATATACAAACATTTTTGATCGCTTGGAGAGCAGGGTGTGGAGAAAGCTTGAGTTTCTCGCTGTCTCCGCCCACTTTCAGCCACACTCACCATTTCATTTCCTTGTTCAGTCATTCATCAGAGGTGTGTTTTATCTGCTGCCGTCTCCAATAAAGCATGATCAAATAAATCAGAGTCTGTAGGTTAAAGACTGAAACATGATAAATGAATCAGAGTCTGTAGGTTACAGTCTGAAACATGATAAATGAATAAGAGTCTGTAGGTTACAGACTGAAACATGATAAATGAATCAGTCTGTAGGTTACAGACTGAAACATGATAAATAAATCAGAGTCTGTAGGTTACAGACTGAAACATGATAAATAAATCAGAGTCTGTAGGTTACAGACTGAAACATGATAAATAAATCAGTCTGTAGGTTACAGACTGAAAAATGATAAATAAATCAGAGTCTGTAGGTTACAGACTGAAACATGATAAATGAATCAGAGTCTGTAGGTTACAGACTGAAACATGATAAATAAATCAGAATCTGTAGGTTACAGACTGAAACATGATAAATAAATCAGAGTCGGTAGGTTACAGACTGAAACATGATAAATAAATCAGAGTCGGTGGGTTACAGACTGAAACATGATAAATAAATCAGTCTGTAGGTTACAGACTGAAACATGATAAATAAATCAGAGTCGGTAGGTTACAGACTGAAACATGATAAATAAATCAGAGTCGGTAGGTTACAGACTGAAACATGATAAATAAATCAGAGTCGGTAGGTTACAGACTGAAACATGATAAATAAATCAGAGTCTGTAGGTTACAGACTGAAACATGATAAATAAATCAGAGTCGGTGGGTTACAGACTGAAACATGATAAATAAATCAGTCTGTAGGTTACAGACTGAAACATGATAAATAAATCAGAGTCTGTAGGTTACAGACTGAAACATGATAAATAAATCAGTCTGTAGGTTACAGACTGAAACATGATAAATAAATCAGTCTGTAGGTTACAGACTGAAACATGATAAATAAATCAGAGTCTGTAGGTTACAGACTGAAACATGATGAATAAATCAGTCTGTAGGTTACAGACTGAAACATGATAAATAAATCAGAATCTGTAGGTTACAGACTGAAACATGATAAATAAATCAGAGTCTGTAGGTTACAGACTGAAACATGATAAATAAATCAGAATCTGTAGGTTACAGACTGAAACATGATAAATAAATCAGAGTCTGTAGGTTACAGACTGAAACATGATAAATAAATCAGTCTGTAGGTTACAGACTGAAACATGATAAATAAATCAGAGTCTGTAGGTTTCAGACTGAAATAAATCAAATTCTGTAGGTTACAGACTGAAACATGATAATGAAATCAGAATCTGTAGGTTACAGACTGAAACATGATAAATGAATCAGAGTCTGTATGTTACAGACTGAAACATGATAAATAAATCAGAGTCTGTAGGTTACAGACTGAAACATGATAAATAAATCAGAATCTGTAGGTTACAGACTGAAACATGATAAATAAATCAGTCTGTAGGTTGCAGACTGAAACATGATAAATAAATCAGAGTCTGTAGGTTACAGACTGAAACATGATAAATAAATCAGAGTCTGTAGGTTACAGACTGAAACATGATAAAAAATCAGAGTCTGTAGGTTACAGACTGAAACATGATAAATGAATCAGAGTCTGTAGGTTACAGACTGAAACATGATAAATAAATCAGAATCTGTAGGTTACAGACTGAAACATGATAAATAAATCAGTCTGTAGGTTACAGACTGAAACATGATAAATAAATCAGAGTCTGTAGGTTACAGACTGAAACATGATAAATAAATCAGAGTCTGTAGGTAACAGACTGAAACATGATAAATAAATCAGTCTGTAGGTTACAGACTGATACATGATAAATAAATCAGAGTCTGTAGGTTACAGACTGAAACATGATAAATAAATCAGTCTGTAGGTTACAGACTGATACATGATAAATAAATCAGAGTCTGTAGGTTACAGACTGAAACATGATAAATAAATCAGAGTCTGTAGGTTACAGACTGAAACATGATAAATAAATCAGTCTGTAGGTAACAGACTGAAACATGATAAATAAATCAGAGTCTGTAGGTTACAGTCTGAAACATGATAAATAAATCAGTCTGTAGGTTACAGACTGAAACATGATAAATAAATCAGTCTGTAGGTTACAGACTGAAACATGAGAAATAAATCAGAGTCTGTAGGTTACAGACTGAAACATGATAAATAAATCAGTCTGTAGGTTACAGACTGAAACATGATAAATAAATCAGAGTCTGTAGGTTACAGACTGAAACATGAGAAATAAATCAGTCTGTAGGTTACAGACTGAAACATGATAACATAAATCAGAATCTGTAGGTTACAGACTGAAACATGATAAATAAATCAGAGTCTGTAGGTTACAGACTGAAACATGATAAATAAATCAGAGTCTGTAGGTTACAGACTGAAACATGATAAATAAATCAGAATCTGTAGGTTACAGACTGAAACATGATAAATAAATCAGTCTGTAGGTTACAGACTGAAACATGATAAATAAATCAGAGTCTGTAGGTTACAGACTGAAACATGATAAATAAATCAGTCTGTAGGTTACAGACTGAAACATGGTAAATAAATCAGAGTCTGTAGGTTACAGACTGAAACATGAGAAATAAATCAGTCTGTAGGTTACAGACTGAAACATGATAAAATAAATCAGAATCTGTAGGTTACAGACTGAAACATGATAAATAAATCAGAATCTGTAGGTTACAGACTGAAACATGAGAAATAAATCAGAGTCTGTAGGTTTCAGACTGAAACATGATAAATGAATCAGAGTCTGTAGGTTACAGACTGAAACATGATAAATAAATCAGAGTCTGTAGGTTACAGACTGAAACATGATAAATAAATCAGTCTGTAGGTTACAGACTGAAACATGATAAATAAATCAGTCTGTAGGTTACAGACTGAAACAATATGAATAAATCAGAGTCTGTAGGTTACAGACTGAAACATGATAAATAAATCAGTCTGTAGGTTACAGACTGAAACATGATGAATAAATCAGAGTCTGTAGGTTACAGACTGAAACATGATAAATAAATCAGTCTGTAGGTTACAGACTGAAACATGATAAATAAATCAGAGTCTGTAGATTACAGACTGAAACATGATAAATGAATCAGAATCTGTAGGTTACAGACTGAAACATGATAAATAAATCAGTCTGTAGGTTACAGACTGAAACATGATAAATAAATCAGTCTGTAGGTTACAGACTGAAACATGATAAATGAATCAGAGTCTGTATGTTACAGACTGAAACATGATAAATGAATCAGAGTCTGTAGGTTAAAGACTGAAACATGATAAATAAATCAGTCTGTAGGTCAAAGACGAGCTCTTTCTATCAGGATTTCATGGATGAAGATGCAGCATGACTGCAGAGAGTTAAGCATTCAGAGATCGTCATCAGACCACGGATAGAAGTTTCATTTCCCCACAGTTGTGATTTCTGGCATTATAGTTTCACATCACAGTCAGTTATCTACAAACACCAGCTGATCTGTCCACACACCTGTGACATCACCATCCGTATGTGCCAGGTGGAGGTCCTGTCTCTGTTTCTCAGAGATGGTCTCACCTGATGATTTAACCTCATATATGTTTCTGTCTCTGGGTAAATGGTCAAGGTGCATGTTTTTCACGCGGTAATCTGGGGTTCAGTCCCGGGTGGGACTTCTTTCATGCTGCCATACGCTTTCCCCTCAAAGCAGATAGGCTGTTGTTTATTGGCCTGCGTTCTTCACAAATAGATTTTGTTTTCCTTTCATTGGAGATGCAGGGCATTTGAGACAGTTTTATTTCATCTTAATGCTTGCCGACAAGAGCGCTCAAGTTAAATAAATAAAAAGGCTGCGATCAAAGTATAAAGCTGGATTCGAACATCAGCCTTCAAGGTGGGAGGTAGGTGAGCAAACCAATCAGGTGTCTGTGCATAAAATCACCTGCAATCATAGTGACAGGATCGTCCACCGTAGCGTCACCATTAGCCAGTTCTACTCTATAACATCATTGTGATTGTAAAGGAGCATTTAAGCTCAATCTTCTCCACGCCGTCTTTCAGCAGCAGCAGCAGTTCAAACTCGCCATGAGGCTTCAGAAGTTCTAGTCCCATTCAATGGCGAATGCAACCGTGCCCTTGTGTCTACGTTGCCATGGTGACTCGTGGAAGGCTGAGGATAATGGAAGGCTGAAAATAGGTTTTCCTTCCAAATTATCATGTTAATGGTCATTTATAATACATTAACTTTGGAGTTGGAGTTATCAGGGGAAGTTTCACCAGTCATATCCATTGTGGAAAATCCGTAAGTGGTATTTTTCCATGGACAACATGTGGACATGGTGCAAGTTCTTAAAGCGTTGGTAATGACTGTCCGCAAGTTGTTTCACCACATTTGTCTCTGAATGGTCACCTGATGCTGATGGAAACGCAGCTTGTATGAGCGGATGTTACCCAACGTGTTCATTTAATGTGACATCTGCAATTTGAATAGATTTATAACCTACTTTCAAAATTGAGATTTATTGTTGAATATAGTATCCAAAAGCCATACTTAAGTAAAAGTACCTTACTGGAAAATTACTCAAGTAAAAGTGAAAGTCACCTGCCAGAATATTACCTGAGTAAAAGTAAAAAGTAGCTAGTATTTATTGTACTTAAGTATCAAAAGTAAAAAGTACCGTTAATAAAACACAATCAGAAATTTGTTTAACATTTTCTCTATTCCTGCTTAATTTGGTTTTTAAGTTTTCTTTAATTTGCAAAGTGTGATGGAGCTTCAACACGTCCTGACATAAACCCAACCATGTACAGAAATATCTGAGACTCCGACCCCATAATGCCACCGTTAATGTGAAATGTACCCGGTGGCCGCTGCTTTCATTCGCGGCACAACGGGATATACCATCATTGGCTACTAATCCCACCACAACAAAGCAAAGACTGTCATTGGCTCTGATGTTCCTCCTTATTTTGTAACGAGTAACAACGATTCTCAGGTAAATGTAATGGAGTAAAAGTATTGATTTTTTTTCGGAAAATGTAGTGAAGTAGAAGTAAAAGTCATTAGAAATAGAAGTGGTAAAGTACAAATATAAAAAATACTACTTAAGTAAAGTAACAAAGTATTTTTACTTCGTTACTATACAACACTGCAAAATAATATAATGGGTCTAATAAAAATGATGCATGACACTTAGCCTATTCTATTTCTTGTTTTGTTTGTTTGTTTTTCTTCAATCTGAGTCAGCTGGATGGATCCACTGTGTAAAATTGTAAAATAGTTTTCCACTTACTTTCATATAATGGAGTTCAGCAGCGACTGAACCAAAAAGGTCCATAAAAGTGCACAAAAACGTGTCAATATTCCTCCATACTGCTCGTCCAATGTAGTCCAAGTGTCCTGAGTGGGTAGCGTCCAGAATTTACTGGAAACGTCATTTAGTAGATTTTTAGAGCCTAAACAGTAGTATGATCCAGTATGAATCTACTAGACCCTTCAGGTCATCTGGATCCAGTCTTTTATCAGTTCCAGAGTCAGAACCAGACTTGGATCCAGTCTTTTATCAGTTCCAGAGTCAGAACCAGACTTGGATCCAGTCTTTTATCAGTTCCAGAGTCAGAACCAGACCTGGGTCGAGTCTTTTATCAGATCCCAGAGTCAGAACCAGACATGGATCCGGTATGGCGTTTAATTTCCGCCAAAAGTCCACTAGGGGGCGCGTATCACACTACACGCGTGCACTGGAGACAGTAGTTTCATTCAGCACGAGCGTGTTATACACTCCACGAACGTGTGTGATGCTCCACGGGCGCACTGAACGTCCCATGCACGCAATTCAGAGACCACGAGCACGACTGCTGCAGGCACCAAACACGACACACGCACGTGACTTACAGCTGTCAACCTGCTCGCTCGCTGAGTCGATCTGCTTGCTCGTGGTTGTACTCCTGCGCGCTCGTGTGGAACTTTGCCCCCCCCCCCCCCCCCCCATGGGTAGAAAAAAACCACTGAAATGTTAACCTGCATATGATTGGCCACTTTCCTATTATTCCCGCCCCGTGACCTTTGTCGCCGGCCGCTGGCTTCCGCTTCCACCACAGGCAGCTCTTCATCCAGGTCGGCTGAGTCGGAGTTTGGTGAGTAAACTTCTTTTTTTTTTTTACTTATTTTTTACTGAGTTTTCTTTGAGCAATTACAGTCAGGGCACATCATACCAACACAGTTTTACATTCTTACATCAGTGTCCTTGTCCAGTGTTGACGGTGGTGTCCTCTTCTTGTGACCTATAGTTTGTCCATTTTTCCCATTTTCCCTCAAATTGTGTCTCTTGTAATCTTATTTTGTGTGTTATTTTCTCCATGACAAATAGTTCTTCCACTATGCACACCCACTGCTGCAAGGCCGGTGGGTCAGCTTTGTACCATGATCTCGTGATTGCTTTTTTACTTGCTGTTAGTAGTACTTTAATGAGATACTCATCCTCTCTATGTATGTATTGTCCTAGATTCCCCAGATATAGAGTCTTACATTTTTTTGGAATCTCATATCCTGTTATTTTTCTTAAACTGAACCATATTTTGTCCCAGTAGTCTTTTATTTTTGGACATGACCAGAATACATGTAAATGATCTACATCCATCTGTCCACATGCTCTCCAGCATGGTTGTTGGGCACTTGTCATTTCTTTTCTAATCTTGGGAGTTATAAAAAATCTGGTTATATTTTTCCAGTTAAATACTCTCCAGACCCTGGAGCTAGTGGATGTGCACTGTGTTTTACAAATATCGAACCACTCCTCCTCAGTTATTTGCTCATTCATTTCTTTCTCCCACTTTTCTTTGATATATAGGGTAGAAAACTTTCTGTATGACATCAAGCTCTTATATAGGACAGATATTATTCTGCACTTCTTCCCTGCATAAGCTTTCTGAAACACCTGAACAACTTCATGTTCAGTGGCCATTTTTACCTCTTTCTCATAATAATCTCTTATTTGCAGGTACCTATAGTGTTCACATTCTTCTAGTCCAAATCTATCCCTTAACTTCTCTAAACTCTGCAGCTTACCCTGTTCCACCATTGTACATATTGCTGTAATTCCTTGTCTTGCCCATTGCCTAAACCCTTTATCATTTATCCCAGGTACAAACCTATCATCAAAGGCAAACCAACTCAAAATCTTTATCTCTTTTTCAAGTTTATACCTCTCAACGACAGTATTCCATATTTCAATTGTAGTTTTGGTTATTATATCCAATTGGCTGTCAAATTTTTTAACTAAACCTCTGTGTGCTGTTAAATTCTGTACCTCAGTGTCTATCATTCCTATTTCTATACTTTTCCATCTTGCAAAATGTTTATCATTACACCAACATATCAGAGGTCTAATTTGTGCAGCATAGAAATATTCCCTGAGGCTTGGCAGGGCCAGCCCACCTTTATCTTTAGGTAGCTGCAGAGTTTTGTATCTTGTCTTTGGTTTCTTCCCTCCCCATATGAACCTCGATATCCATTTATCCCACTCCATGTACTGTTTTTGAGGAATTGTCACTGGCAGGGACTGAAACAAGTATAAAAATCTCAGAAGAACATTCATCTTCACCACCTCTATCCTTGAGCTGAAGTCCAGAATGACAGCCAGCCATCTCTCAAGGTCTTTCCTAATTTCCTGATTAATTTTTGTGTAATTCGCATCAAATAACTTGGCAGTTTCTTTTTTTTTTTTTTTTTTTAACTTGTCCTGTCCAGCATCGAAGCAAGCAGAATGGAAATCTGATTGCTTTATTCTGTTGAACAGTTTTGCTTTATCAAGCGGAGCTTTATGAATATAAGGCTCCACTTGATATCATGTTTATTAATTTTATTTCTTTATTTAAACATTTGTCTATTACACCATTCCATTTCATACTGCTGGGCCTGACAAGGGAGAAATGAAAGTTAACAGAGGTAATGATAGAAAGTGAAACAGAGAGAGAGGAGTAAGGAAGAGGAAAAGAGAGAGAAGAGAAAACATGAATCCACTTACACAGTTCACTGGTACATCTGTACAGCGATCCCTAAACAACCAAGGTCTCTGTTGGAAAACAAAACAAGCAATCCCCTACAGGAGGACCTGCAGGTGGCTTAAATATCCTCAGATCATACAAACACACGCAGAACTACGCAGAGGAGAGGTACAACCTAGTCATCGCAATAGGAAGTAGAGAAGAGGTACAACCTAGTCAGCGCAAAGCCAAGCGCCCAGGAGCAGCCACCCCCCCCCCCGGACCCGGGCGGCCCAACCGAAACCCAGGAGGACCGGACCCCCCAGACGACGCCCCCCAGGGCAGGCCAGCCCCCACCCCAAAGTCCCTGCCCCATACACCTGACACCAGGGCGCCACCACCTCTACCACCCCCTACCCCGCCACAACTTGGCAGTTTCTTTTGTGACATTTACTCCCAAGTATTTTATAGATTTTTTATTCCAATTGAGCTTATATGCATCCTTTATCTCTTGGGGTGGAAAATAATTTATTGACAAGATTTGTGTTTTTGTAACATTAATTTTGTATCCTGAGTATTTTCCAAATTCCTCTAGTAGCCTCATAAGTTTTGGAAAGCTTTCAGTGGGCTGCTTTAAAAAAACCATAATATCATCCGCAAAAAGTCCTATCTGGTGTTCTTCTTCTCTGATCTTCACCCCCCTTAATATCTTCCTCCTGCCTAATCATTTGAGCTAAAGGTTCTATTAACAATGCAAAGAGGCTTGGGGAAAGACAGCATCCTTGTCTTGTCCTCCTTTCTAATGTAAATCTCTTTGTCAAACTTCCGTTTATTTTAATCCTCGCATGTGGTTCCTGATATATTGATCTAATACAGTTTACCGACTTCTCATTAAATCCAAATTTTTCCAATACCTTATAAAGAAATACCCAGTTAACACTGTCAAACGCCTTTTCGGCATCTATGCTTACTAAAATTGCACTTTCTCCACTACTTTGTATACTTTCTACAACATGTAAGCTCCTTCTTATATTATCCTGCGTTTGCCTTTCTCTAACAAAACCCGTCTGGTCTTCATCAACCAGATCCTGCATAAATGTCTCTAATCTCTTAGCTATAATGGAAGTGTAAAGTTTATAATCCACATTTCAGAGTGATATTGGTCTATAATTGCAGCAGTATTCTTTATCTTTACCTTCCTTTGGGATAATGGAGATGATGGCCTCTTTCCATGAGGGGGGGATTTTACCTGATTTGAGAATATGATTAAATGAGTTGTGTAATAATGGGATTAACTCCTCCTTAAAGGTTTTATAGAAAGATGCTCCTAACCCGTCAGCTCCCGGCGATTTCCCTGATTTTGCCCTTTTTATAGCTCTTTGGATCTCTTCTACTGTAATTTCAGATGTCAACATTTTGTTATGTTTTGTACCTATTGCTGGTAAATCTAATCTGTCTAAGAACTCCTTCATGTGGTCTTCACCTATAGAGATTGGCTGTGAATACAATTTAGCATAATATTCCTCAAATACCCTTTCTATTTCTTCTGGTTCATATAAAGTTTCATCAGTCATAGGGTCCCTTATTTTATATATATTAGTTAATGCTTGCTGTTTCCTTTTACGTTTAGCCATAAATATGATGGCTTTAGATCCTCCCTCATAATAAGTTTGTTTTATAAACCTTGCACTCCTTTCTGCCTCATTCAACAAAATGTCATCTATTTTTTTCCTTACTTCTTTAATCTGTTTGAATATATCTGGATCTTTGGATTGTTTGTGCTGCTGTTCGATTTCTTTTAAAATTCCAATTGGTTTCTGATATGTTTCCAATCTGGCTCTTTTTGCAAATGCTGTATATGAAATCAATTTCCCTCTAATAACTGCTTTCAGAGTATCCCATTAAACCTCCCCATTATCATTTTCCTTCCTATATCTAGTTATTTCACCTTTTAATTCTCCAACTAGTTCCTTATTGTTTAGTGAGCCTTCATTCATGCGCCATACTGTACTTTTCCTCTTTTTATCCAAATTAATTTTTAAGTAAACTGCACTATGATCTGCAATATCAGTCACCCCTATCCTTCACTCCCTTACTCTACGTATATCCCCCTTGGATATTAAGAAATAATCAATTCTGGAGTAAATGTCATGTGGAGCAGAGTAGTGAGTATAGTCCTGATCAAGTGGATGGAGTTCCCTCCATATGTCTAGCAGACTGAATTCTGACATCATTGTGTTCATATATCTATCAATTTGTTTTTTATTTCTCTTTGTACTTGTAGTGTCTAGCCTATAGTTCAACACCACATTGAAATCCCCACCACACACCAATATTCCCTCAGTTTCCAAATTTATAAGCTCAAATATTTTCTCCTAAAATGTTCTCCCACTTTCTGGGGGAGCATACACATTGAGCAATGTTATAACTTGGTTTTCTAATTTTCCTTTTATCATAACATATCTTCCCCTCTTTATCACCAATTTCCTTAATCAGTTCAAACTGTATCATGTTAGATATCAATATCATCACACCCCTCTTATGTGTCTGTCCAAATGAGCTAGAAAATGAGTTCCTATAGCCTAACTTTTTAAATTTGGCATGTTCCTCCTGTGATAAGTGAGTCTCTTGAAGAAAAGTTATTTGCATCTTCTCTTTTCTAAATTTACATAAAGCTTTATCTCTTTTTTAAATATTATTTAGGCCATTAATATTCAGTGACACCCCCCTCACATCATTTTGTTGCATCATTTGTAACTTCTGAGATAATTACTAGCCCTTCCACTGGACAACACAAACATGTACCATGAACAAAAGTACAAATAAAAAAACACAAAAACTGAACTCCCCAGCAAGTAAAGGCCCTGTTCCCCATCAGCCCTGTCTCCCTGTTGGTGGGAGTGGGGGATGTCCTTAAAGAAAAAAAGGACCCCCCTAGTGATTTGGGATACCTCTGTAATAGGTTTTCCCATCCTACTAGTAACGTCCAACAGTCGTTCGATCTCCTGGTAGCTCCCCTTGTCAATTATTGTTTATGCAGAGAAGTTTCATTTAAGGAAGGGGGGAGAGGGGGTGAACCCAAGATTCTCTAGTTTGGAAAACCCTCTTAGTGAAACACTTTCCGTTGTTATGAACACTGTATAATAGCTTCTATTAAACTTACATTAGAAGTTGAAGCTGAGTCAAAACTTCGACCCCCCCCCGTTTGCCTGATTGCCCGCCGTCTTCTCTTCATCTTCTAAAGCCCTGCAGCTTTTCTCTTGCCCGGTTAGCTGTGTCTTGATTGGTGTCACATGCTACAGCCTCTGTTCGATCCCTGTCTCTCGCCGACCCGTTGCCATGACATCACTCTGAGGCGGTCCTCCAACGACGGCCCGCTGTCACCCGCTCGTCCATCTTCAATCCTCTTCTCCTCATATCCCGTGCTGCATCCTCGGCGGTGTTATAAATCCTTGGTCCATCTGACCAGTGGATCCTTATCCTACCCAGGGGCGTCTGAAAACGTACCTTTTTTTCCTTCAAAACTTTTTTGATCTCAGAGTAGGATTTGCGTTTTTTCATTACCTTCGTGGGATAGTTGTGGTCGAAAAATATTTGTTTCCCTTCCACTTGTATTTTCTTCTTCCAAGCCTTAGCTAGTATGCTCTCTTTGGTCTCGTATTTAAGAAAGTTAACCACACTAAACCTCGGAGGTGCTCCCGGTGGTGGCTTCTTTCCGAGACTTCGGTGCGTGCGCTGGATATTCAGCTCGGTTTCCTCCGGCAAAGCGAGTTCCCGGTGGAGGAGCCCCTCCACCAGTTCTGGCACTGATTCATTATCCTGTTCAGCCACGTTGTAAATTCTCAAGTTACAGCGCCTTCCGTGTCCCTCCACTTCAGTTAGCTTCTCTTGGAGTTTCGTTTGTTGTTTTAGAAGGGTAATGATGGCATCTTTCGCCTCAATGTTCCACTCCTCCAACTCCGCGACTCGCTGTTGTGTCTCGGTAAGCTCTTTCCACTGTTCTTGAATTTCTGCGAAATTTTGCGCTAGTTCTCTGTTAATTTCTTCCTTAAAACCGCCAAACTCTCGCCTCACGTCCTCTTTAATTTCGTCTTTGAATGATAAAAGATCCTCCTTTATCCCCTTTTTGAGGTCTCATATCTCCTTCGTTACCGCTGCGAGGCCCTCCAGTAGTGAGTGGGCCTGTTTAGAGTTGGTAGGAACCCCTACCTCTTACCCCTTGGTAAGAGGTAGGTTTGGTTTGTGTTTACCTTGGTCTTCCAGGTTTTGCAGGTCTTGCAAAAAGTTGTTCACTTCCTTTCAGTGTCTTGCTGATCCCTCGTCACTGTATTGAGGAGACAAATGAATTAAATCTGCATCCATCTACAAAAATAATTTTTTTTTAAAATGTGTGAATTAATAGATAAAATCATTAAGGTTGCAACTATGAAATTAGTAAACAATTACAAATTTATGATTACTTGGGGCGGTGATTAGCTCAGTTGGTTGAGCAGCCGCCCCATGAACAGAGGCTACAGTTCCTCGACCCGGTTCGATTCCCGGTCCAGGTCCCTTTGCTGCATGTCACTCCCCACTCTCTCTGCCCCTTTCCTGTCGCTGTACACTGTCACATAAAGGCCACTAGTGCCCAAAAAATCCTTTAAAAAAAAAAGATTACTTGAGTACTCACATTAGACATTTAGCAGTTATTTAAATGACACTTATGTTTACTTCTTACAACTAATTCATAATTTAATATGAAGAAGAAAATTTAAATGTAACAATATAAGATGTAATATTTCATTGCCCTATTCTGGGCAAAATAATTCTGCATCACTGTACTGTATACCCCAAATGTTTTTTCTTTTCTTTTCTTTTTTTTGACATATCAGAAGAATTGAATGGTCAGGCATTATTAAAGGCTTGCAAAGACACCATTTTAAGTTCTGTAAATAACAGTATGATTTCTGTATACTGCTGTAAATATGGAGGACTTTGTTCTTCATTTACTAGTTACACAGGGGATACACATCATAGCAGGTAGTGTAACTCAGTCTGGTACAATGTGTATCCCCTGTTTATATAGTTTACATTATATCCTGCCAACAAATATCAACCATAAATACTGCTGTAAATATTGGGGAGTTTGTCATTTATTTACTACAGTTACACAGGGGATACACTTCTCAGTCTGCTACGATTTGTATCCCCTTTTAGCTTAGGGTTAGCGGCAAGAGTTAGGGGTTCCTACCAACTGTCATTGTGCAATACACAACTGAGGGGATACGACTTCTGTCGGGGATAACGACTTTGGCACGACACGAACCTGTTAAACTATTGATTCGTCTTTTGCCAGCCTAAGTATTATTGTGAATACATGTATAATCCCACTGCAACAATGAACATAAACATTTGCTAAAGTTCTTAAAAGTTTACTCACCAAACTCCGACTCAGCCGACCTGGATGAAGAGCTGCCTGTGGTGGAAGCGGAAGCCAGCGGCCGGCGACAAAGGTCACGGGGCGGGAATAACAGGAAAGTGGCCAATCATATGCAGGTTAACATTTCAGTGGTTTTTTTCTACCCATGGGGGGGGGGGGCAAAGTTCCACACGAGCGCGCAGCAGTACAACCACGAGCAAGCAGATCGACTCAGCGAGCGAGCAGGTTGACAGCTGTAAGTCACGTGCGTGTGTCGTGTTTGGTGCCTGCAGCAGTCGTGCTCGTGGTCTCTGAATTGCGTGCATGGGACGTTCAGTGCGCCCGTGGAGCATCACACACGTTCGTGGAGTGTATAACACGCTCGTGCTGAATGAAACTACTGTCTCCAGTGCACGCGTGTAGTGTGATACGCGCCCCCTAGTGGACGTTTGGCGGAAATTAAACCCCATAATCCGGTCTTTTATCAGTTCCTAGAGTCAGAACCAGACCTGGATCCGGTCTTTTATCAGTTCCTAGAGTCAGAACCAGACCTGAATCTGGTCTTTTATCAGTTCCTAGAGTCAGAACCAGACCTGGATCCGGTCTTTTATCAGTTCCTAGAGTCAGAACCAGACCTGGATCCGGTCTTTTATCAGTTCAAGAGTCAGAACCAGACCTGGAGCCGGTCTTTTATCAGTTCCTAGAGTCAGAACCAGACCTGGATCCGGTCTTTTATCAGTTCAAGAGTAAGAACCAGACCTGAATCCGGTCTTTTATCAGTTCCTAGAGTCAGAACCAGACCTGGATCCGGTCTTTTATCAGTTCAAGAGTAAGAACCAGACCTGAATCCGGTCTTTTATCAGTTCCTAGAGTCAGAACCAGACCTGGATCCGGTCTTTTATCAGTTCAAGAGTCAGAACCAGACCTGAATCTGGTCTTTTATCAGTTCAAGAGTCAGAACCCGACCTGGACCCGGTCTTTTATCAGTTCCCAGAGTCAGAGCCAGACCTGGATCCGGTCTTTTATCAGTTCCCAGAGTCAGAGCCAGACCTGGATCCGGTCTTTTATCAGTTCCCAGAGTCAGAACCAGACCTGGATCTGGTCTTTTAGCAGTTCCAGAGTCAGAACCAGACCTGGATCCGGTCTTTTATCAGTTCCCAGAGTCAGAACCAGACCTGGATCCAGTCTTTTTTCAGTTCCCAGAGTCAGAACCAGACCTGGATCTGTTTTTTTTTTTATCAGTTCCAGAGTCAGAACCAGACCTGGATCCGGTCTTTTTTCTGTTCCTAGAGTCAGAAGCAGACCTGGATCCGGTCTTTTATCAGTTCCCAGAGTCAGAACCAGACCTGGATCCGGTCTTTTTCAGTTCCTAGAGTCAGAAGCAGACCAGGATCCGGTCTTTTATCAGTTCCCAGAGTCGGAACCAGACCTGGATCCGGTCTTTTATCAGTTCCAGAGTCAGAACCAGACCTGGATCCGGTCTTTTATCAGTTCCCAGAGGCAGAACCAGACCTGGATCCGGTCTTTTATCAGTTCCAGAGTCAGAACCAGACCTGGATCTGGTTTTTTATCAGTTCCAGAGTCAGAGCCAGACCTGGATCCGTTTTTTTATCACTTCCAGAGTCAGAACCAGACCTGGATCAGGTCTTTTATCAGTTCCCAGAGTCAGAACCAGACCTGGATCAGGTTTTTTCTCAGTTCCCAGAGTCAGAACCAGACCTGGATCCGGTCTTTTTTCAGTTCCAGAGGCAGAACCAGACCTGGATCCAGTCTTTTTCAGTTCCTAGGGTCAGAACCAGACCTGGATCTGGTTTTTTATCAGTTCCAGAGTCAGAACCAGACCTGGATCCGGTCTTTTATCAGTTCCAGAGTCAGAACCAGACCTGGATCTGGTCTTTTATCAGTTCCCAGAGTCAGAACCAGACCTGGATCCGGTCTTTTATCAGTTCAAGAGTCAGAACCCGACCTGGATCCGGTCTTTTTTCAGTTCCTAGAGTCAGAACCAGACCTGGATCTGGTTTTTTATCAGTTCCAGAGTCAGAACCAGACCTGGATCCGGTCTTTTATCAGTTCAAGAGTCAGAACCCGACCTGGATCCGGTCTTTTTTCAGTTTCTAGAGTCAGAACCAGACCTGGATCTGTTTTTTTATCAGTTCCAGAGTCAGAACCAGACCTGGATCCGGTTTTTTATCAGTTCCCAGAGGCAGAACCCGACCTGGATCCGGTCTTTTTTCAGTTTCTAGAGTCAGAACCAGACCTGGATCCGGTTTTTTATCAGTTCCAGAGTCAGAACCAGACCTGGATCCGGTCTTTTTTCAGTTCCTAGAGTCAGAACCAGACCTGGATTCGGTCTTTTATCAGTATCAGAGTCAGAACCAGACCTGGATCTGGTTTTTTATCAGTTCCAGAGTCAGAGCCAGACCTGGATCCGTTTTTTTATTAGTTCCAGAGTCAAAACCAGACCTGGATCCGGTCTTTTATCAGTTCCATAGTCAGAACCAGACCTGGATCCGGTCTTTTTTCAGTTTAGAGTAGAACCAACCTGGTTGGTTTTTTGTGGTTAGCTGGTGGTGTTAGAGTAGAACTAGAGGTCCAGTCTTTTTAGTTCAAGAGTCAGAACCAGACCTGGATCTGGTCTTTTATCAGTTCAAGAGTCAGAACCCGACCTGGATCCGGTCTTTTATCAGTTCCTAGAGTCAGAACCAGACCTGGATCCGGTTTTTATCAGTTCCAGAGTCAGAACCAGACCTGGATCTGGTCTTTTATCAGTTCAAGAGTCAGAACCCGACCTGGATCCGGTCTTTTATCAGTTCCCAGAGTCAGAGCCAGACCTGGATCCGGTTTTTTATCAGTTCCCAGAGTCAGAACCAGACCTGGATCCGGTCTTTTATCAGTTCCCAGAGTCAGAACCAGACCTGGATCTGGTCTTTTTAGCAGTTCCCAGAGTCAGAACCAGACCTGGATCCGTTTTTTTATCAGTTCCCAGAGTCAGAACCAGACCTGGATCCGGTCTTTTTTCAGTTCCCAGAGTCAGAACCAGACCTGGATCTGGTTTTTTATCAGTTCCAGAGTCAGAACCAGACCTGGATCCGGTCTTTTTTCAGTTCCTAGAGTCAGAACCAGACCTGGATCCGGTCTTTTATCAGTTCCAGAGTCAGAACCAGACCTGGATCTGGTCTTTTATCAGTTCCCAGAGTCAGAACCAGACCTGGATCCGGTCTTTTATCAGTTCAAGAGTCAGAACCAGACCTGGATCCGGTCTTTTTATCAGTTCCAGAGTCAGAACCAGACCTGGATCTGGTTTTTTATCAGTTCCAGAGTCAGAACCAGACCTGGATCCGGTCTTTTATCAGTTCCAGAGTCAGAACCAGACCTGGATCCGGTTTTTTTCAGTTTCCAGAGTCAGAACCAGACCTGGATCTGGTCTTTTATCAGTTCCAGAGTCAGAACCAGACCTGGATCCGGTTCTTTTATCAGTTCCCAGAGTCAGAACCCGACCTGGATCCGGTCTTTTTCAGTTCCTAGAGTCAGAACCAGACCTGGATCTGGTTTTTTATCAGTTCCAGAGTCAGAACCAGACCTGGATCCGGTTTTTTATCAGTTCCCAGAGTCAGAACCAGACCTGGATCTGGTCTTTCATTAGTTCCAGAGTCAGAACCAGACCTGGATCCGGTCTTTTATCAGTTCCTAGAGTCAGAACCAGACCTGGATCCGGTCTTTTCTCAGTCCCCAGAGTCAGAACCAGACCTGGATCCGGTCTTTTATCAGTTCCAGAGTCAGAACCAGACCTGGATCTGGTCTTTTATCAGATCCCAGAGTCAGAACCAGACCTGGATCTGGTTTTTTATCAGATCCCAGAGTCAGAACCAGACCTGGATCTGGTTTTTTTATCAGATCCCAGAGTCAGAACCAGACCTGGATCTGGTTTTTCATCAGTTCCAGAGTCAGAACTAGACCTGGATCCAGTCTTTTATCAGTTCCCAGAGGCAGAACCAGACCTGGATCTGGTCTTTTATCTAGTTCCAGAGTCAGAACCAGACCTGGATCCGGTCTTTTATCAGTTCCCAGAGGCAGAACCAGACCTGAATCTGGTCTTTTACTAGTTCCAGAGTCAGAACCCGACCTGGATCCGGTCTTTTTCAGTTCCTAGAGTCAGAACCAGACCTGGATCCTGTCTTTTATCAGATCCCAGAGTCAGAACCAGACCTGGATCTGTTTTTTATCAGATCCCAGAGTCAGAGCCAGACCTAGATCTGGCTTTGTATCAGTTACAGAGTCAGAACCAGACCTGGATCCGGTCTTTTATCAGTTCCCAGAGGCAGAACCAGACCTGAATCTGGTCTTTTACTAGTTCCAGAGTCAGAACCAGACCTGGATCCGGTCTTTTATCAGTTCCAGAGTCAGAACCAGACCTGGATCTGGTCTTTTATCAGTTCAAGAGTCAGAACCCGACCTGGATCCGGTCTTTTTTCAGTTCCTAGAGTCAGAACCAGACCTGGATCTGGTCTTTTATCAGTTCCAGAGTCAGAACCAGACCTGGATCTCGTTTTTTATCAGTTCCCAGAGGCAGAGCCAGACCTGGATCTGGTCTTTCACTAGTTCCAGAGTCAGAAACTGACCTGGATCCGGTCTTTTTCAGTTCCTAGAGTCAGAACCAGACCTGGATCCGGTCTTTTCTCAGTCCCCAGAGTCAGAACCAGACCTGGATCAGGTCTTTTATCAGTTCCAGAGTCAGAACCAGACCTGGATCTCGTTTTTTATCAGTTCCAGAGTCAGAACTAGACCTGGATCCAGTCTTTTACTAGTTCCAGAGTCAGAACCAGACCTGGACCCGGTCTTTTATCAGTTCCCAGAGGCAGAACCAGACTTGAATCTGGTCTTTTATCAGTTCCAGAGTCAGAACCAGACCTGGATCCAGTCTTTTATCAGTTCCCAGAGTCAGAACCAGACCTGGATCCGGTCTTTTATTAGTTCCCAGAGGCAGAACCAGACCTGGATCTGGTCTTTAAGTAGTTCCAGAGTCAGAACCAGTCCTGGATCCGGTCTTTTATCAGTTCCAGAGTCAGAACCAGACCTGGATCCAGTCTTTTATCAGTTCCAGAGTCAGAACCAGACATGGATCAGCTGCGTTCAGCTTTTATGCTCCTCATTTCTGGAAAAAACTCCCAGAAAGTCCAGATCAGCTGAAACAGTTTATTGAAATCCAAGTTGAAGACCCACCTGTTCTCAGCTGCATTTACGTAGATGTTATTCTAAAGTTAAAACCGTACATCTCTATATTCTCTCTTTTTAATCTTAAATGTTTTTAATTTTGAATCATGCTTCTAATTTTTTTCCCCATTTGCTTATAATGTTTTATGTAAAGCACTTTGAATTGTCCTGTACATGAAATGTGCTACACAAATAAACTTGCCTTGCCTAGAACATCGTACTTCCGCAATGCATGTCCATGGGAATTCAGGACACTACAGAAGCCGCAGCAGACGAGATCGTGTCTTTCTTTCTTTCTTCCTGTCTTTGTTTTAAATCAACATCAACCCCTCTTGTGTTTGTCCGAAGCTCGTTCGCTCTTTGCACAATGTAAGTAAGTAAGTAAGTAGTAAGTTTTATTTCTATAGCGCCTTTCACAGACAAGGGGACGTCACAAGGTGCTGCACAGAGGGAACAATTAAAATACAAGAAAAAAAAAAAATACAGCAAATATAAAATACAAAAAACAATACAAGCAACGAGAAAATTTGAATAAAAATCAGCATGGAGGTCACAAAACAGCCTTTTCGCTACTGAAGTTAGAACGCTTGGAGAAACAGGTAGGTTTTCAGTTTGCTCTTAAAGACATCAATGGAGTCCAACAAACGTAGAGACAACGGAAGATCGTTCCAGAGCTTCGGTGCAACGGCCTGGAAGGAACGATCCCCTCGTGTCTTGAAGCGAGTACGAGGGACCATGAGCAGATGCTGGTCCAGTGACCTTAGCCTCCGAGAGGGAGCATAGGGGCATAAAAGGTCCCTGATGTAAGATGGAGCCTGACCCTGCAGAGCTCTGAAAGTCAGTGCCAAAATTTTAAAGCGAAAGCGAAAAGAAACCGGAAGCCAGTGGAGCGACTTTAAAACTGGAGTAATATGAGCCCTCCTGTTGGTACGAGACAACAGTCTCGCTGCAGAGTTTTGCACCTGCTGCAGACGAGATAGGTCCTTTTTGTTTAGACAAGAAAATAAACTGTTGCAATAGTCTAAACGGGACGAAACAAAAGCGTGAATAATCAACTCGAGGTCATCTTTTGAGACAACCGTTCTCAGTTTGGAGATGTTCCTTAACTGGAAGAAACAGTTCCTTGTAAGCTGCTTAGAGTGGTGTTCTAGTGACATATCTTTATCAAAGAAAACACCAAGATTTCTGAGGCTTGATTTGGATGAAGCACTCAGATCACCCAAATAGTGGTTGATACCAGGAATGGCATCATCAGGGCCAAACACCAGCACCTCTGTTTTATCTGAGTTTAACTGCAGGGAGTTTGCAGCGAGCCATTGTTTGATTTGCACAAGACAGCTCATTAAGGAGTTCAATTTGTGAATCTCCGAGACCTTAAATGAGCAGTACAGCTGGATATCATCTGCAAATAGATGGTATGAAACATCAACAAACTCCCTGATTATGTTTCCTAGGGGAAGGACATACAAAAGGAACAGAATTGGGCCCAAAACAGAACCCTGAGGTACTCCACACAGCAATTCTGCAGAATCAGACACAAACTCATTTACTGAAACACTAAAACTCCTACCAGACAAAAAGGAAGCAAACCAGGACAGAACAGGTCCTGACATTCCAATCAATTCATGCAGTCTTGTTAACAAGATTTCATGATCGACAGTGTCAAATGCCGAAGAGAGATCCAACAAGACTAAAACAGTGCATTTCTCACAGTCTGCGGACATCATAATGTCACTAGAGACTTTGAGGAGGGCGGTTTCCGTAGAATGATGTTTGCGGAAACCAGACTGAAAGGGGTCAAAAATATTGTTTGTCTCTAGAAAGGAATTCAGTTGTTCAGAGACCACTTTCTCTAAGAGTTTGGACAGAAATGGAAGCTTAGATATCGGCCTGAAACTATTTGGATCAGTAGCATCCAAACTAGATTTTTTGAGAAGTGGTTCCACAAAAGCATGTTTGAATGAGCTGGGAAAAGCACCAGATGACAGTGAGGTGTTAACCAGCTTGGTAACCCAGGGGCCAATGACATCAAACACTTTCAGAAAGAGTTTACAAGGAAGAGCATCAGAGGGACAAAAGGAGGGCTTCATTCTGGTCACCAAAGCTGAGATATCAGCTTGGGTTACCAGATTAAAAGAGGACCACTCATAAGGTGCAGGTTCAGCAATGGTAACAGGGTTACAGAGTGAGAGCAGGGGGAGTTTAGCCTTAATATTCTGAATTTTGCTGATGAAAAACTTTAAGAATGCATCGCTATCAACTTTGCAAGAAACAGGTGTAGGAGGAGCAACAGGACACACAATAGAACCAATGGTGTCAAACAGAATCTGGGGTTTCTTCTTGTTTAAGATGATCAGCTGACGAAAGTAGTCAGATCTAGCATTTTTTATCATTTCATTTAAGGAAGACATAAGTTCCCTAAGATGCAATCTGTGAACTTCAAGTTTGGAAGACTTCCACAGACGCTCTGCTTTCCTACAAAGCCGCTTCATGTCCTTAATTTGTTCATTAATCCAGGGACATGGGGTCTTTTTTTCCACCAGATTAGATTTAACAGGAGCAACCTGATCCAAAATTGATTTACAATGACTGTTAAATCTACAGGTGAGGCTGTCCACATCATGACATTCCACAGACAAATCAGAGTTAAACAAAGCAGAGAACTGAGTTACTGTATTCTCAGTAATGATGCGCCGCTTTGACTTAGTCTGACAGGGCACAGGTTTGGGGGCAAAAAGCAGATCAAATAGGACACAACAATGATCACTAATGTGGACATCTTTAACACAGAGGTTAGCCACATTAATACCAAGCGAAAAAAACTAAGTCAAGAGTGTGGCCCTTTTGGTGGGTGGGGCCAGAAACATGCTGCTTGAAATTAAAAGTTTCAGTCAGAGTTAAAAGTTCCCTAGCTGCACAAGAATTGCCGTCATCGACATGAATATTTAGATCACCAACTATTAAAACATTTTCCAACTTAATTATTGAGGATAAAAAATCACTTAAGTCCTTTAAAAAGATAGCAGCATGGCCAGGTGGACGATAAATCAACACACAGTGAAATGAGTCTGAAGAACCAATCTTGAACATCTGTGATTCAAAGGAAGAAAAAGTTTGATGTAAAAATGTGAAAAGTGAATTTCTTCTTCTATGCTTGCATTATCGGCAGAGTAGTCGCTGAACGCCCAGGCTTCCGAAGTGTTGTGAACTCTCATGGATGTCCTTTGCAGCAGCTACATGTTCTACTGTTTAGTCTATAAAATATAGTAAATGATGGTTTCCAGTGAATTCTGGACGCTACCCACTCAGGACACTTGGATTACATTGGACGAGCAGTATGGAGGAATATTGACACGTTTTTGTGGACTTTTATGGACCTTTTTGGTTCGGACGCAGGAGAACTCCATTCTCTCTCGGTCCAACACAGAGATGCTAATGCTGATATTCTTACAAGCCGTATTGACTACTGTGATGGTTTTCTGGTCTTCCTAAACAGAACATCTCAGGTTTACAAGTCTTGCAAAATTCAGCAGCACGTAACCTGACAAAGACCAAGAGGCGGGCCCATATAACAGCAGTCGTCTTACAATCGTTGCATTGGCTCCTTGTATGTTTTTGGATTAATTTCAAGGTCCTTTTAATGATTTTTAAAAGTCTTAATGGTCTTGGCCCTTCGTATCTCAGAACTGCATTAAGCCGATGAGCCCTCGCGGTCCCTGCTGTCCTACGGCAGCGGGCTTTTAGTCATTCCCAAAGCCAGGACCGACGGCGAGGCATGGTTCCCGGTACGGCCCTCGCGGTCCCTGCGGTCCTCCGGCATCAGACTTTTAGTCATTGCCAAAGCCAGGACACACGGCGAGGCGTGGTTCCAGGTACGGCCCTCGTGGTCCCTGTGCTCCACGGCAGTAGGATTTTAGTCATTCCCAAAGCCAGGACACACGGCGAGGCGTGGTTCCAGGTACGGCCCTCGTGGTCCCTGTGCTCCACGGCAGTAGGATTTTAGTCATTCCCAAAGCCAGGACACACGGCGAGGCGTGGTTCCAGGTACGGCCCTCGTGGTCCCTGTGCTCCACGGAGTGGATTTAGTATTGCCAAAGCCAGGACACACGGCGAGGCGTGGTTCCAGGTACGGCCCTCGTGGTCCCTGTGCTCCACGGCAGTAGGATTTTAGTCATTGCCAAAGCCAGGACACACGGCGAGGCGTGGTTCCAGGTACGGCCCTCGCGGTCCCTGCGGTCCTCCGGCATCAGACTTTTAGTCATTGCCAAAGCCAGGACACACGGCGAGTCTTGGTTCCAGGTACGGTCCTCGTGGTCCCCACGGTCCTCCGGCAGCGGGCTTTTAGTCATTCCCAAAGCCAGGACACACGGCGAGTCTTGGTTCCAGGTACGGTCCTCGTGGTCCCTGCGGTCCTCCGGCAGCGGGCTTTTCGTCATTCCCAAAGCCAGGACACACGGCGAGGCGTGGTTCCAGGTATGGTCTTCGCCTGTGGAACAGTCTGCCAGAGGATCTCAGGGGCGCAAAGAACATTTACGTTTTTAAGAGCAGTTTCAGGACCCACCTCTTTAGTTTGGCTTTTAACTGACTTTTACTGTTTAAGTTGGAAAATCTAATATTTTGTATATATTCGCTGGTTGTCTTTAAATTGCCTTTTTGTTACTGTTTGGAGATTTTAGATGTTTCTATTCAACGTTTTAATGTATTTTATGTTAGTTCAATGCCTTATATTACTTTTATTGTTCCTGGTCCTTAGGTCCCTCCAGTGCTTCCTTAGTGGGGGCCGTCTGTATCCGGCGTGGCGGTGGCGGACTGGATGCGGTCTCGCTGGTGCCTTGGTGGGGGTTGGTGTCCCATCAACGCCTTCCCTGGGCACCTGGGCCACTGCGGTTTTGGCTGCTGTGCCCCTCCGGTGCAGATGGCTCCTCTGATGGGGTTCCCTCACTTTTTCTTTGTGTACTCAGCCTCAGGTAAATCAGTTTACTTGAATTGGGGGAGTTTTTTCCTTTGTCTTCTTTTTGCTGTATTATATATGCTGTAACATTTCGGGTCTTTTGAAGGGCAGCTGACGGGTATGTTTTTAAAACGTAACTTGCTGAAAAAGCACTTCATAAATAAAGATTGATTGATATGAAAGTAGTGGAAAACAAAAACCTGTCCAATCTTCGGCTGCATTTGAGATGTTTAAAAGTGCTCCATGGTCTTGATCAGCATGAGGATGAGGAGAAGACGAAGGACCATCATTCTGTGGGTGTACTATTCCTTTAAGTCTACTTCTGATCCTTGGAAGGGGAAGGAGTTGCATTTCCACGATCACACTCATCACTGAAAAATGAATTCCTGATATTTTACTAACATCAGTGGTTGTTGCTCAGGCTGATTAGATCCAGAAACCCACTCAGGTTATTGATCAGTGATTAATGAGACAGTTTTTCATGTGGTGCTGTCAGAAATCAATTCAACAACTAAATTGAACTGTTTCATACTTTTGTTGAATTCATTGTTGAGTGTTTGTGTTGCCTCACACAGACGGAAGAGAGGAAAATGTTTGTCCTCCGAGGAGCCGGAGCAGCTTATCTTGGTCGCTGTAGCTTCACTGCCAGCGTCCAAGCTGTTTATGTGGCAGTGGTCGGTCTGCCAGCTGCTCCTGATGAATGCATGAGCTGCCGTACACTACGAGGACAGTCATTATGGTTATTAGGGATTCTGTGTTTTCCATTGTGTTTTTGTTCTTTGTCCCATACAGCTGCTGGTCCAGTCTGAACACAGAGGCTGGGTGAGCTGGAATATCCATGATCCTCAGCTCCTGCTATTATCCACCCAGAGTGGTTATAGTCTCTGATGTGCTTCTTTTCTTCCTAATTACTGCAGCACATCATCCTCTTTTGTTTGGGATTATCAAACTAGAAAAACAGCTGGTCAGCATAGGAAAGCCAGGAACAAGTGTCCTGAGGGGCCTGTTGAGTTCTCTACATCTTTCCAAGGTGTGAAACACACACGAGCCTGAAAATATTTAAGAAACTAGTTTGAGAAGCATCAACATGTAAATTTTGAGAGTAAAGCTGAAACTTTCCATTAACATGGAAACCCAGCAGACAGAAGTCAAGGGAAAAAGGGGATGCTACACACTGGTAAACATCACCCTGGAACTACTTTTTACAGACGTGTTACTACACGATGGTAAACATCACCCTGGAACTACTTTTTTACAGACGTGTTACTACACGATGGTAAACATCACCCTGGAACTACTTTTTACAGACGTGTTACTACATGATGGTAAACATCACCCTGGAACTACTTTTTACAGACGTGTTACTACACGATGGTAAACTTCACCCTGGAACTACTTTCTACAGACGTGTTACTACATGATGGTAAACATCACCCTGGAACTACTTTTTACAGATGTGTTACTACACGATGGTAAACATCACCCTGGAACTACTTTCTACAGACGTGTTACAACACGATGGTAAACATCACCCTGGAACTACTTTTTACAGACGTGTTACTACACGATGGTAAACTTCACCCTGGAACTACTTTTTACAGACGTGTTACTACACGATGGTAAACTTCACCCTGGAACTACTTTCTACAGACGTGTTACTACATGATGGTAAACATCACCCTGGAACTACTTTCTACAGACGTGTTACTACACGATGGTAAACATCACCCTGGAACTACTTTCTACAGACGTGTTACTACATGATGGTAAACATCACCCTGGAACTACTTTTTACAGATGTGTTACTACACGATGGTAAACGTCACCCTGGAACTACTTTCTACAGACGTGTTACTACACGATGGTAAACTTCACCCTGGAACTACTTTTTACAGACGTGTTACTACACGATGGTAAACTTCACCCTGGAACTACTTTTTACAGACGTGTTACTACACGATGGTAAACTTCACCCTGGAACTACTTTCTACAGACGTGTTACTACACGATGGTGAACATCACCCTGGAACTTCTTTCTACAGACGTGTTACTACACAATGGTAAACGTCACCCTGGAACTACTTTCTACAGACGTGTTACTACACGATGTTAAACATCACCCTGGAACTACTTTTTACAGACGTGTTACTACACGATGGTAAACATCACCCTGGAACTACTTTTTACAGACGTGTTACTACACGATGGTAAACATCACCCTGGAACTACTTTTTACAGACGTGTTACTACACGATGGTAAACATCACCCTGGAACTACTTTTTACAGACGTGTTACTACACGATGGTAAACATCACCCTGGAACTACTTTTTACAGACGTGTTACTACACGATGGTAAACATCACCCTGGAACTACTTTCTACAGACGTGTTACTACACGATGGTAAACTTCACCCTGGAACTACTTTCTACAGACGTGTTACTACACGATGGTAAACATCACCCTGGAACTACTTTTTTACAGGGGTGTTACTACACGATGTTAAACATCACCCTGGAACTACTTTTTACAGACGTGTTACTACACGATGGTAAACATCACCCTGGAACTACTTTTTACAGACGTGTTACTACACGATGGTAAACATCACCCTGGAACTACTTTCTACAGACGTGTTACTACACGATGGTAAACGTCACCCTGGAACTACTTTCTACAGACGTGTTACTACACGATGGTAAACATCACCCTGGAACTACTTTCTACAGACGTGTTACTACACAATGGTAAACGTCACCCTGGAACTACTTTCTACAGACGTGTTACTACACGATGTTAAACATCACCCTGGAACTACTTTTTACAGACGTGTTACTACACGATGGTAAACATCACCCTGGAACTTCTTTTAACAGACGTGTTTCTACACGCTGGTAAACATCACCCTGGAACTACTTTTTTACAGACGTGTTACTACACGATGGTAAACATCACCCTGGAACTTCTTTTAACAGACGTGTTACTACACGATGGTAAACATCACCCTGGAACTACTTTCTACAGACGTGTTACTACACGATGGTAAACGTCACCCTGGAACTACTTTCTACAGACGTGTTACTACACGATGTTAAACATCACCCTGGAACTACTTTTTACAGACGTGTTACTACACGATGGTAAACATCACCCTGGAACTTCTTTTAACAGACGTGTTACTACACGATGGTAAACATTACCCTGGAACTACTTTCTACAGACGTGTTACTACACGATGGTAAACATCACCCTGGAACTACTTTTTACAGGCGTGTTACTACACGATGTTAAACATCACCCTGGAACTACTTTTTACAGACGTGTTACTACACGATGGTAAACATCACCCTGGAACTACTTTTAACAGACGTGTTACTACACGATGGTAAACATCACCCTGGAACTACTTTTAACAGACGTGTTACTACACGATGGTAAACATCACCCTGGAACTACTTTTTACAGACGTGTTACTACACGATGGTAAACTTCACCCTGGAACTACTTTCTACAGACGTGTTACTACACGATGGTAAACTTCACCCTGGAACTACTTTCTACAGATGTGTTACTACACGATGGTAAACATCACCCTGGAACTACTTTTTACAGACGTGTTACAACACGATGGTAAACATCACCCTGGAACTTCTTTTAACAGACGTGTTTCTACACGCTGGTAAACATCACCCTGGAACTACTTTTTACAGACGTGTTACTACACGATGGTAAACATCACCCTGGAACTTCTTTTAACAGACGTGTTACTACACGATGGTAAACATCACCCTGGAACTACTTTCTACAGACGTGTTACTACACGATGGTAAACGTCACCCTGGAACTACTTTCTACAGACGTGTTACTACACGATGGTAAACATCACCCTGGAACTACTTTTTACAGACGTGTTACTACACGATGGTAAACATCACCCTGGAACTTCTTTTCTACAGACGTGTTACTACACGATGGTAAACATTACCCTGGAACTACTTTCTACAGACGTGTTACTACACGATGGTAAACATCACCCTGGAACTACTTTTTACAGACGTGTTACTACACGATGGTAAACATCACCCTGGAACTTCTTTTAACAGACGTGTTACTACACGATGGTAAACATTACCCTGGAACTACTTTCTACAGACGTGTTTCTACACGATGGTAAACATCACCCTGGAACTTCTTTTAACAGACGTGTTTCTACACGATGGTAAACATCACCCTGGAACTTCTTTTAACAGACGTGTTACTACACGATGGTAAACATCACCCTGGAACTACTTTCTACAGACGTGTTACTACACGATGGTAAACTTCACCCTGGAACTTCTTTCTACAGACGTATTACTACACGATGGTAAACATCACCCTGGAACTACTTTCTACAGACGTGTTACTACACGATGGTAAACTTCACCCTGGAACTACTTTCTACAGACATGTTACTAAACGATGGTAAACATCACCCTGGAACTACTTTTAACAGACGTGTTTTTACACGATGGTAAACATCACCCTGGAACTTACCCTGGAACTTTTTTACAGACGTGTTACTACACGATGGTAAACATCACCCTGGAACTACTTTTTACAGACGTGTTACTACACAATGGTAAACATCACCCTGGAACTACTTTTTACAGGCGTTTTACTACACGATGGCAAACATCACCCTGGAACTACTTTCTACAGATGTGTTACTACACGATGGTAACCGTCACCCTGGAACTACTTCTTACAGACGTGTTGGTACACGGCGGTAAATGTCACCCTGGAACTTCTTGTTACAGATTTGTTACTACACTGATATGTAATAGCTTTATGTTAATGCCTTTATGCACATTTTAATGCTGTTATATTGATAATTGTCTTACATAACTTGTTTTGATTCTGCTCTAACACAACATTTTTGCACCAAGCCTGAGAGTCAGTAGGAAGGGATGCTTTCTCACTGGGTCTGGTCAGTCTAGTGATAACGCAGCCCGACCTGATAAAACAGTGTGCAACTTGCAGTCGAGTCAGAGTCTGCTGAAGGATCTGATCAATCGCCCAGCCAGCTGATACTTTTGTCTTTCTCGAACTTTTGGGCTCTTCGGTTCTGTGCTAAGGTAAGCAATAAAAATGTGTTAGCTACTGTTTGAAATGAATTGTTGATTTGTATGTGATTCAGTGCGGGGGATAAAATTGCACAGTATTCTAGCACAATCACTGTTTTTGAGTCTTCATTGTGTCCGTGCCGATCTCTCACGATCCTGCACTAAAGTAAAATCTGAATTAAAACATACACGATGGTAAACATCACCCTGAAACTACTACTTACAGACGCGTTGCTACACAATGGTGAACATCACACTTGAAAACCTTTTTTACAGACATGTTGTTACACGATGGTAAACATCACCCTGGTACTACTTTTTACTGACGTGTTACTACACGATGGTAAACATCACCCTGGTACGACTTTTTACTGACGTGTTACTACACGATGGTAAACATCACCCTGGACGACTTTTTACATACGAGATGCTACAGTACAGTCAACATCACGATGGAACTACTTTTGCAGACTTGATACTACACAATGGTAAACATCACCCTGGAAGTACTTTGCACAAATGTGATACTTCACGATTGTTAACCTCACCCTGGAACTACTTTTTATGTAATGCTGCACGAAAGTCAACATTGCGCTGGAATTACTTTTTGAGACGTGATACTACACAATGGTAAACATCACCCTGGAACTACTTTGTACAAACGTCATAACATTGGTGGTTAACATTGCTGTGCAACTGCTTTTTAAAGATGTGATAATACACGATGGCTTACATTGCTGTGGAACTATTTTTTACAGACTTGATACTACACAGTTATAAACATAACCCTGAAACTACTTTTTAAAGATGTGACACCACACGACGGTTAACTTTGCCGTGGAACTACTTTTTAAAGATGTGATAATACACGACGGTTGCGCTTTATGAGAACTAAAGCTGCATTAATTGTGTCTTTTTATTTCCCCTTTTTGCCATCATCATGTTTTAACTTGGATTTTAGCGTCTGGACCGGATCACAGTCATCTGACAACCAAAGCCTCTGAAGCCAAACTTCCAGACACGCGAACAATCATTCATATTGGGGCATTTCCAACACGCTTGTATCGTGTCTTTTGCGTGATCATTCTTTGCAAACCGTGGTTCAGCCCCTTGAGCAAAATTCCAGATTGCGTGAGCAAATCACGACACACAAATTTGGATCCGGCCCCTACAAATAAGGTCCAGGTTGAAAAATGATAAAGTTCTCCTTCAAGCCCCATGCTTGGTTGCGGACGTTGTTAGAATCAGGTAGTTCTAGCTGTTACCAGGTATTACTAGCTGTTACCAGGTATTACTAGCTGTTACCAGGTAGTACTAGCCGTTACCAGGTATTACTAGCTGTTACCAGGTATTACTTGCCGTTACCAGGTAGTACTAGCCATTACCAGGTATAACTAGCTGTTACCAGGTAGTACTAGCCGTTACCAGGTATTACTAGCCGTTACCAGGTGTTACCAGCTGTTATCCAGTTGTTACCAGGTATTACTAGTCGTGACCAGGTAGTACCAACCGGTACCCGGTAGTACTAGCTGTCACCAGGTGTTATTAGCTGTTTCCAGGTATTACTGTCATGGCTTCTCCCCTGAATGCCTGAGCTGATTAGCTCACCAGCTTCACCTGTGCATCATCAGCCTCCCTCACCTGAGGGCAGTATATAACCACCTTCCCTCCCTCAGGTTTTTGCCAGATCGTCTCAGTTGCTCACCTCAGATCCTCCATTTTTATCCCAGTCTGTGCAATAAATCCTTTTATCTGCAAACTACCCGAGCCTGCATCTGAGTTCCTCATCACCCCCGTGACAGTACGATCTGGCCAGAATGGACTCAGCGGGCTCAGATCCAGTCAAGCAGGCTCTCCAGAGTCAGGGTATCCGCATTCGCCAGCAGGAGGAAGGCTTGGCCCTCCTGCAGGGGGACATTAAGAGGTTTGTGGATCATCAGGAGAAGATGATGACTTCGGTGGGGGAGCAGATCTCTCAGCTTGCTGGCCAGCTTCAACAACTCTCTTCACCACCATCACAGACTCCACCTGACTCACTGGTTTCAACTCCGTCCACCTCTTCTAGTGTGCCAGTGCTGCCTTCTGGACCTTTTTCGCCACTTCAGCTTGCCCGACCAGATAAGTTTTCAGGAGATTCTGGTGATTGTAGGTCTTTCTTGACTCAGTGTGGGCTTCATTTTGAGCTAAATGCTGCTGCCTATCCCTCCGACTGCTCAAAAGTTGCTTACATCATTTCTCATTTGACTGGTCGAGCAGAAGCCTGGGCGACTGCTGAATGGTCTCGTAAATCAACCATCTGCCACTCTCTCTCTCAGTTCACCGAGTCTCTGACGCAGACCTTCCAGACCACCTCTCCAGGTAGAGAAGCGGCCCGGTTCCTGCTGCTCCTCAAGCAAGGCAAAAGGAGTGTTTCAGACTAAGCCATTGAATTCCGGACGTTGGCGGTGGACAGCGGAATCAGAGTGCTTTGTTTGATGCCTTCCTACAAGGTCTTTCACCAGCTATTTGTCAAGGCTGAGAAGTGCGTCTTTCATGTCTCTACTGTGTCATTCCTAGGATTCATCATTTCTGAGGGGGAACTGCGTATGGACCCAGAAAAAGTAAAAGCAGTCAGTGACTGGCCAGCTCCAGAGAACCGCAAGCAGCTGCAGCGTTTTCTGGGGTTTGCCAATTTCTATAGAAAGTTCATTCGGAACTTCAGCTCTGTGGCGGCCCCTCTTCACTCTCTCACCTCTCCCAAGGTTCCTTTCCTCTGGTCCCCTGAGGCAGACACTGCATTCATGCGGCTCCGCTGCAGTTTCACTTCAGCCCCGGTCCTTCAGCTGCCTGATCCCTCCCGGCAATTTGTGGTTGAGGTGGATGCTTCAGACGTGGGGGTAGGTGCTGTTCTGTCGCAGTGACACTCTCACAGCTCTAAGTTGCACCCATGTGCTTTTCTCTCACGGAGACTGACCCCCGCAGAGAGAAATTATGACATAGGTAACCGGGAGTTGGCCTTAAAAGTGGCTTTGGAGGAGTGAAGACTGGCTGGAGGGCACTGCACAGCCGTTTCTTGTGTTAACAGATCACAAGAATCTTGAGTACCTGCAAACTGCCAAGCGACTGAATTCCCGACAAGCCAGGTGGGCCCTTTTCTTTACACGTTTCAATTTCCACTTGTCTTACCGACCTGGCTCCAAGAATGTTAAGCCTGATGCACTCTCTCATGTTTTTGAGTCAGCCCTTGAACCTGTTGAGCCCAAGCCTATCCTCCCACTCTCCTGTATGGTTGGTGCTGTCACTTGGGAGGTGGAGAACCAGGTCACTCGGGCCTTACAAGACATGCCCATCCCAGCTGGCTGTCCCCCTAACAGGCTGTTTGTTCCCCCAGACCTTCGTTCACAGGTGATCAATTGGGCACACTCTTCACTCCTGACATGCCATCCTGGAGTCAAAAGGACTCTTTTTGTAGTCAGACAGCGTTTTTGGTGGCCTGCCATGACCAATGATGTGAAGGAGTATGTTGCTGCATTTTCCACCTGTGCTCAACACAAAGTTTCCCATCGGCCTCCTGCAGGCCTCCTCCAGCCATTGCCTGTCCCTCATCGTCCTTGGTCTGAGATCTCCTTGGATTTTGTCACTGGACTTCCACAATCAGAAGGTAACACCACAATCCTGACTGTGGTTGACAGATTCTCAAAGCTGGTTCATTTCATCCCTCTTCCTAAGTTGCCCTCTACTAAAGAAACAGCAGAAGCTGTTCTGACCCATGTTTTCAGGCTTCATGGACTTCCCCAAGAGGTGGTATCGGATCGGGCTCCTCGGTTTGTTTCCAAGTTCTGGAAGGAGTTCTGTTCTCTGCTGGGAGCAAAAGTGAGTCTATCATCTGGATACCACCCGGAGACCAACGGACAGACAGAGCGGCTTAATCAGGAGTTGGAGACTGGTCTTCGGATTCTGGCATCACGAGAGCCCACCACTTGGAGCAAGTATCTCATCTGGGTGGAGTTTGCCTACAACACACTGCCCTGCTCCTCCACTGGCCTGTCCCCCTTCCATTGTGCTTATGGATCCCAGCCCCCACTCTTCCCAGCTCTGGAGCAAGAGGTCAACGTGCCCTCAGCCTTGGCACTGATCCGTCGATGCCGCAACACCTGGGTCCGTGCCCGCCAGGTTCTCATCCGAAGTTTCAACCGCTATAAGGTCTCTGCTGATAGACATCGTTCACCTGCTCCCGTCTATGCTGCTGGCCAGAAAGTCTGGCTGTCTACTCGGAACCTCTCTCTCCACTGTTCCTCTCATAAGTTGGCCCCTCGCTTTATTGGTCCATTTCCCATCTCAAAGGTCATTAACCCTGTTTCTGTGAGACTTCTATTGCCTAGGAACATGAGGATCCATCCCACCGTCCATGTCCACAACATCAAGCCTTTCTGTGAGAGTTCTATGGTTCCCCCTGCTCCGTCCCCTCCACCTCCGCGGCTCATTGATGCTTCTCCGGTCTATACTGTCAGGAAGCTGTTGGCTGTCCATCGGCGTGGCCGGGGTCACCAGTATCTCGTGGACTGGGAAGGTTATGGTCCTGAGGAGAGGTCCTGGGTCTCGGCCAGTAACATCCTGGACCGCTCCCTCATCGACGATTTCCACCGCCTTCATCCTGAGGAGCCTGGGCCGTCCAGGGCCGGCCCTTAGGGGAGGGGTGCTGTCATGGCTTCTCCCCTGAATGCCTGAGCTGATTAGCTCACCAGCTTCACCTGTGCATCATCAGCCTCCCTCACCTGAGGGCAGTATCGTCTCAGTTGCTCACCTCAGATCCTCCATTTTTATCCCAGTCTGTGCAATAAATCCTTTTATCTGCAATCTACCTGAGCCTGCATCTGAGTTCCTCATCACCCCCGTGACAATTACTAGCTGTTACCAGGTGTTACTAGCTGTTTCCAGGTATTATTAGCTGTTACCAGGTGTTACTAGCTGTTACCTGGTATTACTTGCCGTTACCAGGTTTTACTAGCTTTTACCAGGTATTACTAGCCGTTACCAGGTATTACTAGCCGTTACCAGGTGTTACCAGCTGTTACCAGGTATTACTAGTCGTTACCAGGTAGTACTAGCCGGTACCCGGTAGTACTAGCTGTCACCAGGTGTTATTAGCTGTTTGCAGGTATTATTAGCTGTTACCACGTAGCACTAGCTGTTACCAGGTGTTACTAGCTGTTTTCAGGTATTACTAGCTGTTACCAGGTGTTACTAGCTGTTACCAAGTGTTACTAGCTGTTACCAGGTAAGACTAGCCGTTACTTTTAACAGTTTTTGCACCATGGGAGATCCCCCCAAATTTCATTTATTTGGAAATATAAATGACAATAAAGGCTATTCTATTCTATTCTATTCTATTCTATTCTATTCTATTCTATTCTATTCTATTCTATTCTATTCTATTTTATTCTTTTCCACCAGGTATTACTAGCTGTTACCAGGTAGTACTAGTCGTTACCAGGTTGTACCAGCCGGTACCCGGTCGTACTAGCTGTCACCAGGTGTTATTAGCTGTTTCCAGGTATTACTAGCTGTTACCAGGTAGTACTAGCTGTTACCAGGTGTTACTAGCTGTTTCCAGGTATTACTAGCTGTTACCAGGTGTTACTAGCTGTTACCAGGTAGTACTAGCTGTTACCATGTGTTACTAGCTGTTACCATGTGTTACTAGCTGTTTCCAGGCGTTACTAGCTGTTTCCAGGTAGTACTAGCTGTTACCAGGTTTTACTAGCTTTTACCAGGTAGTACTAGCCGGTACCCGGTAGTACTAGCTCTCACCAGGTGTTATTAGCTGTTACCAGGTAGTACTAGCTGTTACCATGTGTTACTAGCTGTTTCCAGGTATTACTAGCTGTTACCAGGTGTTACTAGCTGTTACCAGGTAGTACTAGCCGGTACCCGGTAGTACTAGCTCTCACCAGGTGTTATTAGCTGTTACCAGGTAGTACTAGCTGTTACCAGGTAGTACTAGCTGTTACCATGTGTTACTAGCTGTTTCCAGGTAGTACTAGCTGTTTCCGGGTAGTACTGGCTGTTACCAGGTTTTACTAGCTTTTACCAGGTGTTTTGTCAATGTCAAGATTTAGCTTGTACTTGTCTTGTTTTGGTTGTACTCACTTCTGTTGTCAGTAATAAATGATTTCACCTCAGATTGTACCAACCTTTCCCCCTCGCTGAGCTGCGGTTGTTAACATACGTTAACCTTCCTCAGTGTCCGAGCTGCACTTGTGTGAACTTACCCGGCAGGCGAGCGGTGATCCAGTCAGACATCCTGAGCTGAGGTCACTGCTTCCTGTCACCATCCTTCACTGCTGCGTTCGTCGGCGTTATCTCAGCTCAAATCAAACAAACAAACAAAAAAAAAGGACTTGTATGATAACTTGTTACAACCTTGACCTCTCTTTAGAATTTTATGTTCCACGTTTATTACTAAATATCTGACGAACAGCTTGACTTCTCACTCTTTGGAGAAACAACATAAAAATGACATTTTAGTATGCAGAGCTTTCATCTGTTCATGTATCTGTGACCTTTGCAGGAACGGTGAGCTGCTCCTCTTCTCTGCCATTAATCGTGTGTGTGCAGCTCTGGGTTTTGCATTTTGACATTTTTTTCATGCAAGCTGACTGAGCTCTGTTCTTATAAACACCGAGCTACTGCCTCAGCTCTGCCACCTGGAGCCAGACCAAGGATGCTCCTGGACGGAGAGATTAGAGAACAAACAGACGGATACCTGGAGTCCACAGGGCCTGGAGAGCAGACACACAATGAAACCAGCTGGAACTGCAGGGAAAACAATGAACCTTATGGGAAGGGGGGAGATGGGGATGAATAAAAGGAAGGATGGATGGATGGATAGGGAACAAAGTTGAGCTGGAGACCAGTAAAAAAAACAAAAGCATTCAGCAGAACGGCACAGGACTTCAGGGTTTAACGGTGAAAGGCTTCACTACAGGAAATATATCATCTCCTTTATCACAGTACGTTCCGTCTGCTGCTCAGGGAGCAATGGAAGAGCTCCACGCCACAACACCAGCAGCACCAGGAGGCAACGCGCTTCTGATGTGTTTCATAGCTAACACCCAGTGGTGGAGTTTGTGATTGGACAAAGAGCCAAATTACAAAATACATGAAGTACGATCATGACAGATCAGGCTATGACCCACACACGGCTTTGAGACTGACTTTCTACATAAAAATGAAAAGAAAAAAAAACCTTAAAGTGCAGATGACAGGTTTTTGACATTTTTTGCCATGTTTTATAAACCCAAATGTCCGTCATGATGATCTATGTAACATAAACAAGCGCAGCTGCATAGATGAGTTATTAGAAAGCATCGCTGATTTTCTGACCAGACTGTGGCGCTGTGAGCCGAAACTGGATATGACGTCTGCGAGAGAACGGAGAGTACTCTTCTTCGCTGCTCGTTTTACACTGAAGTGGCTTCATTGCGCTTTTTAAGCTTCTTTTCTAGTTTTACAGAAAAACAGTAACGACTCAGCCTTCACATTGTGTTGACAGTTAATGGTTAAAAGCTCGTAAGTGCAGCGTTAGTTTATTTAGGTTTCTACAGAGTTGGATTTTATTTTGAAGAGGATAAGGAAAAGCAGATCGGAGTCGTACTCACCGGTAAACAGGCAGCAACCGGACCTCTCTGATCGTCTACAGCATCTGTTTACTGAAAGTTCAGGAACCAGCGTGTTGAGACTTCTAACACAATGAAACTGCGATCATCTCCTCGAAAATCTTCTTTTTCATCCATCGTTGCTTCATCTCATCGGTCATACAGCTCCTGCTATCGGCAGAGAGCTGCTGCTCGGTTATATGAGGACGTCTCTGGTCATCACATCTCCTCCAGCTGCTTCCAAAGCTGCATCCTTTCCTCCATCTTCATCCTTATAAACGGGAACTATTTAAAACTCCACTGGAACCATGGAAGTTGTTATCTTCTAATTTTTTAAAGGCTAATTATTTACCGTGGCTAGCTTGCGGCTGCTGTTAGCTGCAAGCTAACAGGGACGAGTGTCTCATTTCTGTCACGCCTGGCTCTAGTTTATGTCAACCTCCTTTGTGGGTCTGTTGTCTGTTTTTTGTTGTTCCGGGTCGCTCCTTACAGTTCCTATTCCCTCGGTGTGGTCTTGCAGGCTTTTAGCTGAACCAGTGGACCTGAGGGTGGAGACAGACTGTAGGCAGCTGCTACAGTTCTACTCCGGTTCTAGCTTGTAAAATGTGATTTCCCCAAATTCCTCAGCATTATCACACTTTTCTGTACTGGCTGATGATCCCACCACAAACCAGTTCCAGTCCAGCTGTTCTGGAGCATCCTTCATGTTTTCCATGGCTCAGATTATACATGTAAGTCAATGGGCGGACCGCAGCTCTGTACCGTCGCTGACGTCACAACATCACAATCTCTGTACTGTGAGTATCAGAGAGCAGTGGGCTGCTACTTAAAGCAACCGGGGAGCAGTTGGTGGGGGGTTAAGGACCTTGCTCAGGGGTCCACAGTGGTTCACCCAGGGGTCTTGTTGGGGGGATCGAACCCGGGTCCTCCGCGCCCAAGCCCACGATGCTACCACTGGGCTATCCACTCCCCCTAATTGTTTTTCAGTTTCAGGACTGAAAAGCTATTAGCCTTTAGCCGAGCCTCCTAAACATCGGATATATATGTGAATACATGTCTGATTAACTTATACTTACTTACTTATAACTTATAAATGCTTATTTTGTCTTGCTGTGTTGTTGTATGGCAAAGTTAATAGAAATTAAGGTCGTGTCATCAGCACTTTAAGGCTTTACCACTTACTACTTTTTATTGGTCAATATTTTAGAAAAGAGCAACCAAGTTTTAGAGCAACTGTAAAAGAATGAGCCAGCATGTCCAGTTTTTAATGCTAGCGGGTGATGAAGAGATAAAAACCAAACGGAATGTTTCCACCACGTCTCCTGCTGCATAATGCTGAGATTCGGTGATGAATTTCCCGCGCTGTCCTGTAGATGCTGAGATTCGGTGGTGAATTTCCCGCGCTGTCCTGCAGATGCTGAGATTCGGTGGTGAATTTCCCGCGCTGTCCTGCAGATGCTGAGATTCGGTGGTGAATTTCCCGCGCTGTCCTGCACATGCTGAGATTCGGTGGTGAATTTCCCGCGCTGTCCTGCAGATGCTGAGATTCGGTGGTGAATTTCCCGCGCTGTCCTGCACATGCTGAGATTCGGTGGTGAATTTCCCGCGCTGTCCTGTAGATGCTGAGATTCGGTGGTGAATTTCCCGCGCTGTCCTGTAGATGCTGAGATTTGGTGGTGAATTTCCCGCGCTGTCCTGTAGATTCTGAGATTCGGCGGTGAATTTCCCGCGCTGTCCTGTAGATTTTGAGATTCGGTGGTGAATTTCCCGCGCCGTGCTTCAGATGCTGAGATTCGGTGGTGAATTTCCCGCGCTGTCCTGTAGATACTGAGATTCGGTGGTGAATTTCCCGCGCTGTCCTGCAGATGCTGAGATTCGGTGGTGAATTTCCCGCGCTGTCCTGTAGATTCTGAGATTCGGTGGTGAATTTCCCGCGCTGTCCTGCAGACGCTGAGATTCGGTGGTGAATTTCCCGCGCTGTCCTGTAGATAATGAGATTCGGTGGTGAATTTCCCGCGCTGTCCTGCAGATAGCTGAGATTCGGTGGTGAATTTCCCGCGCTGTCCTGCAGATGATGAGATTCGGTGGTGAATTTCCCGCGCTGTCCTGCACATGCTGAGATTCGGTGGTGAATTTCCCGCGCTGTCCTGCAGATGCTGAGATTCGGTGGTGAATTTCCCGCGCTGTCCTGCAGATGCTGAGATTCGGTGGTGAATTTCCCGCGCTGTCCTGCAGATGCTGAGATTCGGTGGTGAATTTCCCGCGCTGTCCTGTAGATAATGAGATTCGGTGGTGAATTTCCCGCGCTGTCCTGCAGACGCTGAGATTCGGTGGTGAATATCTTGCGCTGTCCTGCAGATGCTGAGATTCAATGGTGAATTTCCCGCGCTGTCCTGCAGACGCTGAGATTCGGTGGTGAATATCTTGCGCTGTCCTGCACATGCTGAGATTCGGTGGTGAATTTCCCGCGCTGTCCTGCAGATGCTGAGATTCGGTGGTGAATTTCCCGCGCTGTCCTGCAGATGCTGAGATTCGGTGGTGAATTTCCCGCGCTGTCCTGCAGATGCTGAGATTCGGTGGTGAATTTCCCGCGCTGTCCTGTAGATAATGAGATTCGGTGGTGAATATCTTGCGCTGTCCTGCAGATGCTGAGATTCAGTGGTGAATTTCCCGCGCTGTCCTGCAGATGCTGAGATTCGGTGGTGAATATCTCGCGCTGTCCTGTAGATGCTGGCATTCGGTGGTGAATTTCCCGCGCTGTCCTGTAGATAATGAGATTCGGTGGTGAATTTCCAGCGCTGTCCTGTAGATTCTGAGATTCGGCGGTGAATTTCCCGCGCTGTCCTGCAGATGCTGAGATTCGGGGGTGAATATCTCGCGCTGTCCTGCAGATGCTGAGATTCGGTGGTGAATTTCCCGCGCTGTCCTGTAGATGATGAGATTCGGTGGTGAATTTCCCGCGCTGTCCTGTAGATGCTGAGATTCGGTGGTGAATTTCCCGCGCTGTCCTGCAGATGCTGAGATTCGGTGGTGAATTTCCCGCGCTGTCCTGTAGATGATGAGATTCGGTGGTGAATTTCCCGCGCTGTCCTGCAGATGCTGAGATTCGGTGGTGAATTTCCCGCGCTGTCCTGTAGATAATGAGATTCGGTGGTGAATTTCCCGCGCTGTCCTGCAGATGCTGAGATTCGGTGGTGAATTTCTTGCGCTGTCCTGCAGATGCTGAGATTCGGTGGTGAATTTCCCGCGCTGTCCTGCAGATGCTGAGATTCGGTGGTGAATTTCCCGCGCTGTCCTGTAGATGCTGGATTCGGTGGTGAATTTCCCGGTGTCCTGTAGATACTGAGATTCGGTGGTGAATTTCCAGCGCTGTCCTGTAGATCTGAATTCGGTGGTGAATTTCCCGCGCTGTCCTGAATGCTGAGATTGGGTGTATCTCGCGCTGTCCTGCAGATGCTGAGATTCGGTGGTGAATTTCCCGCGCTGTCCTGTAGATGCTGAGATTCGGTGGTGAATTTCCCGCGCCTGTCCTGCAGATGCTGAGATTCGGTGGTGAATTTCCCGTGCTGTCCTGTAGATGCTGAGATTCGGTGGTGAATTTCCCGCTCTGTCCTGCAGACGCTGAGATTCGGTGGTGAATATCTCGCGCTGTCCTGCAGATGCTGAGATTCGGTGGTGAATTTCCCGCGCTGTCCTGCAGATGCTGAGATTCGGTGGTGAATTTCCCGCGCCGTGCTTCAGATGCTGAGATTCGGTGGTGAATTTTCCGCGCTGTCCTGTAGATTCTGAGATTCGGTGGTGAATTTCCCGCGCTGTCCTGTAGATGCTGAGATTCGGTGGTGAATTTCCCGCGCTGTCCTGTAGATGCTGAGATTCGGTGGTGAATTTCCCGCGCTGTCCTGTAGATGCTGAGATTCGGTGGTGAATTTCCCCCTGTCCTGTAGCTGGATTCGGTGGTGAATTTCCCGCGCTGCCCTGTAGATAATGAGATTCGGTGGTGAATTTCCCTCGCTCTGTCCTGCAGATGCTGAGATTCGGTGGTGAATTTCCCGCGCTGTCCTGTAGATGCTGAGATTCGGTGGTGAATTTCCCGCGCTGTCCTGTAGATGCTGAGATTCGGTGGTGAATTTCCCGCGCTGTCCTGCAGATGCTGAGATTCGGTGGTGAATTTCCCGCGCTGTCCTGTAGATGCTGAGATTCGGTGGTGAATTTCCCGCGCTGTCCTGCAGATGCTGAGATTCGGTGGTGAATTTCCCGCGCTGTCCTGTAGATAATGAGATTCGGTGGTGAATTTCCCGCGCTGTCCTGTAGATGCTGACATTCGGTGGTGAATTTCCCGCGCCGTCCTGCAGATGCTGAGATTCGGTTGTGAATTTTCCGCGCTGTTCTGTAGATAATGAGATTCCGTGGTGAATTTCCCGCGCTGTCCTGTAGATAATGAGATTCGGTGGTGAATTTCCCGCGCTGTCCTGTAGATGCTGAGATTCGGTGGTGAATTTCCCTCGCTGTCCTGTAGATGCTGAGATTCGGTGGTGAATTTCCCGCGCTGTCCTGCAGATGCTGAGATTCGGTGGTGAATTTCCCGCGCTGTCCTGTAGATGCTGAGATTCAGTGGTGAGTTTCCCGCGCTGTCCTGCAGATGCTGAGATTCGGTGGTAAATTTCCCGCGCTGTCCTGCACATGCTGAAATTTGGTGATGAATTTCCCGCGCTGTCCTGTAGATGCTGAGATTCGGTGGTGAGTTTCCCGCGCTGTCCTGCACATGCTGAGATTCGGTGGTGAGTTTCCCGCGCTGTCCTGCACATGCTGAGATTCGGTGGTGAGTTTCCCGTGCTGTCCTGCACATGCTGAGATTCGGTCCCAGCCAACATTGAATGTGGGGCCCAGATGGGTTGAATTGTGGCTGTATATATGGGACCCAAGTGGGATTGTCCACGGTTTCCATGGTGGCGCCAACTGTGTTTTCCCATGTGGTTTTCCACATATGGGGCCCATGTAACTTAAACTATGAGATCTTCAAATTTGCCCAGTTCAAGCCCATGCCTACAGGCTATATGTGAAAACACAGGTGGGACCACCATGGAAACCGTGGAAAAACCCACTTGGGTCCCGTATATACAGCAAAAATTTAACCCATATGGGCCCCACATGGAAATGCTGGCTGGGGTGGTGAGTTTCCCGCGCTGTCCTGCAGATGCTGAGATTTGGTGGTGAATTTCCCGCGCTGTCCTGCAGATGCTGAGATTTGGTGGTGAATTTCCCGCGCTGTCCTGTAGATGCTGAGATTCGGTGGTGAATTTCCCGCGCTGTCCTGCAGATGCTGAGATTCGGTGGTGAATTTCCCGCGCTGTCCTGCAGATGCTGAGATTCGGTGGTGAATTTCCCGCGCTGTCCTGCAGATGCTGAGATTCGGTGGTGAATTTCCCGCGCTGTCCTGCAGATGCTGAGATTCGGTGGTGAATTTCCCGCGCTGTCCTGTAGATGCTGAGATTCGGTGGTGAATTTCCCGCGCCGTCGTGCAGATGCTGAGATTCGGGGGTGAATTTCCCGCCCTGTCCTGCAGATGTGACGTCATTGACGCTGCATTCGCATTCCAGACAGTTCTGATCCAGGAAGGAGACGTCGCCGTGGACCTAGACACTAATTATGTTTACATGGACAATAATTAATCTATCAGACTGAAATCTCTCCGATTGGAGCTTCCAGCTGAAGTGTTCACATGGACGGGGGGGAAAAGTGATCTGATTGGTTGTTTTTACTTGATGGACAGATATGTTCGTCATGCTTTTGACATACGCAATGGCTCCTAAATCGTAAGAAGAGGGATTTTCTTTTTTCAATTTATAAACTTTTGACCGTTGAAATGCTCAATAATCATTAACTCTTTCAGTGGATCCAAGGTGAACAGCGCCACCTAGAGGCCATGAGGACCGTTTATTTACACTATATTTAAAGAAGAATTAAAACTAAATAATGAAGATAAAAATGGTCCCAAACCACCTCTAAAGAGGCAAAAACCCACTCCAGTTTATTAGATATGGATTCGTGAGTTGAGAAAACAAAAATGGATGGAACACCAGCTAATGCTAATGCTAACGTTTAAGGGATATTCTGTAAGTTCTCCTGTTATTTATTCACAAAAATTGATTATTCGGTTCAAAAGTGTTTTTCCATTAATCAGTAATCACTCCCACCAACAAACTGAAGTGCTCCTGGAAGTTCTGAATTTGCCGTTCGTATCATTCATATCTACATGGAACGGGTCGGCTTGGTGGGGGCAACCATGCCGTGTCGCCATGTTTTTACGTTCAGTCGAAGTGTGACAGCAGGAAACCACAGAAACTCACCGGAGTTGTCGGTTCAGGTCGAGGTGATGTCTCTGAAAAGTCACTGCGGGTGCAGAGGAGGGAACCGAGTGTTAAACTGATGCTGCGTTCACGTACAGTTGGGCAGACGGCCGTCTGTAACAAACCAGATGTCATATTCATCACAGAAGCCAAGAGAAAGACGATGAAACATGGGTCAGGGAAAACAAGACGACATCGCCATGACAACAGATCCGATGTGGACTGAAGTCTCTCTAACAGACAGACCACGTCTTCACATAGAGGCTGATGATGCCTTTACATGCAGTGCCTGTCGCCCGTCTGCCCGGTTTCACACGAACGCAGCATGAAAAGTACGAGGGAGCTGCTGATATACAAATGTTACGCAATGTCCCTTTAATGCTAATGCTAACGTCAATGCTAACAGAAGCCCTGAAGCATCTGCAGCTTCTTCTAGAAACAAACATCTAACACTCGTTGGAAAGAAAGAATTTTTAAGAAAAAAGAGAGAAAATCAGCTGTTGATGCAGAAAATGTCTGTTATGTTTGGAAGTTCTTTAAAAATTCTAAGAAAAGTTTAAATAAATAAATTGTTGAATGA
This sequence comes from Atherinomorus stipes, assembly GCA_023101725.1. Taxonomy (NCBI): domain Eukaryota; kingdom Metazoa; phylum Chordata; class Actinopteri; order Atheriniformes; family Atherinidae; genus Atherinomorus; species Atherinomorus stipes. The sequence goes on from JALJCO010003425.1 coordinate 446,085, forward strand.
AATTTTGTGCTTTAACTTCCTGTTTAAGCAAATAAAATCCAGATTTTTACAGATTATTTAAACTGAGCCTTTTTATTTCCAATGTGATCTATTACTGCAGCATTTTATCTCTTTTTTAAATCAGTTTCCATCAGTTTTTTTCTGTTGTTCCTCTTTTTGTAGTAAAATGTTGTAGATTTTGTGTTTATAGCCTAATTCTGATTTGTTCTTGTAGGAGTCTGATTTTATTCCATGAATTATACGTGTGATATAAATGTGTTTGTGACCATCTCAGAATATATTTTATATGATGTTATTCATGTTTATCAGCCACATTTTACAGGTTCAGTCTGTTAAAGCAGCTGGATTTGCTTTAGTTATTAAAGGTGCCATGACATCAAATTTCCCTTTTCTGGGGTTTCGGGTGTATAATCTGATCTGCTGTGCTCTGATGAGTTCATGTGAATGTCAGAGTGAGAATCAGAGTTCCTGGTTTTAGTCTGTCAGCTTTGTTTCTCTGCTCAGAAACAGTTGAATCAGACAGCAGCTTATCATTCTACGTAGTTTTATCATTCTACGTAGTTCAATTGCACAGTTTCAACCTGGCTTCCCTCCCCTGCACAGGACTGAAACCGCACTCATGAAGATCTCTAAACCTCCTCATGGCTTCTGACTCTGGCTTCTGACAGCACCCTCTCCTTCCAGTCTCACATTAACAACATCACCCAGTCCGCCTACTTCCACCTGCATAACATCTCTCGTCTCCGTCCCTCTCTCACTCCCCAACCTACCGCCGTCCTTGTTCACAGCCTCATCACCTCTCACATTGACGACTGTAATTCACTTCTGTTCCACCTTCTAAATAAGTCCCTCCAAAAACTGCAGCTCCTTCCAAACTCTGCAGCACACCTTATTACACGGACCCCGATTTCTCATCATATCACTCCCATCCTGCAGCAACTCCACTGGCTCCCCATCAAACAAAGAATCATCTTCGAACTCCTCCTCACTACATTCATGGCCCTCCATAACAGGGCTTCACCTTCCATCTCTGATCTCCTTCACGTTAACACCCGTACCCGCTCCCTACCGTCCTCCCTCACCTTCCATCTCTGATGTCCTTCACGTTAACACCCCTACCCGCTCCCTACCATCCTCCTTCACCTTCCATCTCTGATCTCCTTCACGTTAACACCCGTACCCGCTCCCTACCATCCTCCCTCACCTTCCATCTCTGATCTCCTTTACGTTAACACCCCTACCCGCTCCCTACCATCCTCCCTCACCTTCCATCTCTGATGTCCTTCACGTTAACACCCCTACCCGCTCCCTACCGTCCTCCCTCACCTTCCATCTCTGATCTCCTTCACGTTAACACCCCTACCCGCTCCCTACCGTCCTTCTTCACCTTCCATCTCTGATGTCCTTCACGTTAACACCCCTACCCGCTCCCTACCGTCCTCCCTCACCTTCCATCTATGATCTCCTTCATGTTAACACCCGTACCCGCTCCCTACCGTCCTCCCTCACCTTCCATCTCTGATCTCCTTCACGGTAACACCCCTACCCACTCCCTACCGTCCTCCCTCACTTCCATCTCTGATCTCCTTCACGTTAACACCCCTACCCGCTCCCTACCGTCCTCCCTCACCTTCCATCTCTGATGTCCTTCACGTTAACACCCCTACCCGCTCCCTTCCGTCCTCCCTCACCTTCCATCTCTTCCATGCTCAGAAGGAGCAGTTTGAACTTAATGTGGTGGGAGATGGGGAGCCAATGCAGGTTCTGGAGGACGGGGGTGATGTGGTCATGGGAACGAGAGTGAGTGAGGAGGCGGGCAGCAGAATTCTGGATGTACTGAAGTTTATTGAGCTTAGGAGGTGGAGCCAAAAAGAATGCTGTTGCAGTCGTCTAGGCGAGAGGTGATGAAGGCGTGAATGAGGGTTTCAGCGGCTTTGAAGGTGAGAGAGGAGTGAAGACGGGCGATAATACGGAGATGGAAGAATGCTGTCTTGGTAATGTGGTTGATATGGGGTTCAAAAGTGAGGTTGGTATCAAATATCACGCCAAGATTACGGATGTGGGGGGAGGGAGAAAGGACGGAGTTACCAATGGTGATGGAAAAGTGAGGGGACTTTGTGAGTGACTTGGGGCCGTTGATGATGAGGTCTGTTTTATCACAGTTTAGCTTGAGAAAGTTTTTTTGCATCCAGAGATTAATTTCCAGCAGGCAGTTGGTGAGAGTGGTGATAGTTGTGGAAGAGATGGTTTTGGTGGAGATGTAAAGCTGGATGTCATCAGCGTAGCAGTGGAAGTTGAGGTTATGACGACGAATGATGTGACCAAGGGGGAGGAGGTAGAGGATGAAGAGAAGAGGACCAAGCACAGAACCTTGAGGGATGCCATGGGACAGGGGGGCAGTGGAGGAGGTGCAGTTGTTGGTCTTGATGAATTGTTGTCTATCTGAGAGGTAGGATTTGAACCAGGTGAGGGCATTACCGGTGATGTTGAGGGAGGACTGGAGACGGGACAGGAGGATGGAGTGGTTGATGGTATCGAAGGCTGCAGAAAGGTCAAGCAGGATGAGAATGCTGAGGTGTCCTGAATCGGAGGAGCTCATTGGTGACTTTAAGAAGGGCAGATTCTGTGCTGTGTTTATTGCGGAATCCAGATTGAAAAGTTTCGTAGAGGTTGTTGGAGGTGAGATGAGTTTTCAGCGGAGCAGCAACGACACGTTCAAGGGTTTTGGACGAGAATGGGAGGTTGGAGATGGGCCGAAAATTACTGGGAGAGTTTGGGTCGAGTCCGGGTTTTTTGAGGATGGGTGAGACAAAGGCAAGTTTGACAGGTGTGGGGACAGTGCTGGTGCTGACAGAGGTGTTAATGATCCTGGTGATGAGGGGGGAGATGACAGGGAGGCAGCTCTTGAGGAGGGCATTTGGGATCGTGTCCAGACAAGATGAGGAGTTCTTTGTTCCAGATATGAGTTCGGGCAGGTCCAAGGGGGAAATAAGGGAGAAGTGAGACAGAGGGGGGCTTCAGGAGGAGAGGGGGAGAGGGGGTGATGGGTGTGGTCACTAAACTGCTATGGATGGAGTCAATTTTGTTTTGAAAAAATGAAAGAAATGAGTTGCATTTGTCGGAGGTGAAGGAGCTGGAGATGTTTTTAGGTGGGGAGAGGAGTTTGTTGATGGTGGAGAAGAGAGCCTTTGGGTTATTGGAGCCAGAGTTGATAAGGTGAGAGTAGTAGGTGGTCCGAGCAGATTTCAGGGTGTCTTTGTACTCTTGCAGATAGTCGGTGTAGGCTTGAAGGTGGATGGTGAGGTGTGTTTTTTTGTAGAGTCGTTCCAGCTGTCGTTTATGGGATTTCATGTGATGAAGTTCAGCGGTGAACCAGGGAGCAGAGTGGGTGAAGCTGACAGATCTGGATTTGAGGGGAGCTAACTGATCTAGGCAGGAGGAGAGGGTCTGGTTATAATACTCTATCAAGTCAGTGGGGTTGTCGGATGATGGGGGTGGTGAAGCAGACATGGTCGTGGATAATGAAACTGAGAGTTCAGAGGGGGAGATGGATTTGATGTTTCTGAAAGAGACCTCCCCACCCCCATTTCGAGGGGTGGGGAGGTTTATGCCTGCTGTTATTGCCAGGTGATCGGAGATATGGAGGTTGAGGCTGGAGATGTGAGGGATTGTGAGACCAGAAGAGCAGACCAGGTCGAGGATGTGTCCATGGTTATGGGTGGGGAAGTTAACATGCTGGATGAGGTTGTGGGATTGCAGGAGGTCCAGGAAGTCAGAGGCAGATTTACAGCTGGTGTTGTCGATGTAGAAGTTGCAATCGCCAGTGATGAGGACCGAAGATGATATGGCAGACAGCTGGGTGAGAAAATGGGAGAAGTCGGAGAGGAATGAGGAGTTTGGCTTGGGAGGGCGGTAGATGATGGCAGTGACAAGTGGGGTGGGACCAGGAAGTCTGAAGGCAAGGTGTTCAAAGGAGGGAGCAGAGGAGATTGGGATGGTGGTTATCTTCAAATCTTTTTTAAAAATAGCAGCAACCCCACCTCCACGCCCCTCAGTACGAGGCTGTTCTATGTATGTGTATCCGGTGGGGGGTGCTCTGGTTTAGGGAAAAATAGTCCAAGGGCATATGCCAGGTTTCAGTGAGACAGAGAAAGTCAAGCTTATGGTCAGTTATAAATTCATTTAAAAGGAGACTTTTATTGTTGAGTGAGTGGATGTTGAGGAGGGTGAATTTCAGGTGAGTCTGTTCGCTGATTGGCTGTGGATGACGCGGAAGTGTGCGGAGATTGGAGCTGAGCTGTCTCATGTGTTGTTTGCGTTGATGACGTGGTGGATGTTTGCGGAAGCGGTGGGTCAGTATGGAGGGAATGGGGTTTGAATATGATGAAATGGGATTAACTGGGCTGATGGGGCTGTAGTGACCACTGGGGTAAAAGTCTGCTGGATCATAAGAGCATTGTGGGTTTGTGGTGGAAGTGAAGAGCGGAGACATGACGAGGAGCAGCAGCTGTAGGAGGCGGCAGGTCAGGAGCGTGGAGGTGGGTGCTAGCTTGCTGCTAGCTGCAGGATCGACAGACACCTTGATCTGAAGAGACGCTGCGAAACCCAGGTGTATCAGGAAGAGGGACAGCAGCATGCCAGTGAACTGAGGAGAAAGAGGGGAGACCGGAGCCAGCAAAAAATCGAGGATTGTAGATGGAGTAGATGGTGGAGCAGCCAGGGTGGAGGCTGTATGGTACCAAGTGAAAACTTACACGCCCGGGCTCCAGTGAAATACCTAGGTGAAATAACCTTGCACAGTGGAGTAGACAGGAGGGAAACTTACCACGGAGGGCCCAATGCATGGGCCCGCTGCGATGGATTCAGAATGGTAAGTTTCCAGTTAACTCCTGAAGTGTGTAACGTCACCGTCAGCTCGCTCGTCAGGTTGCACGTTTCCACTGATTCCTATTTCTGTCTTTGACTTTGACTTCAGCCACCAGTGCAGAGTATACGAAGAGGAAAGCAAACTGGGGGGTGTTAACACCCTACCCGCTCCCTACCGTCCTCCCTCACCTTCCATCTCTGATCTCCTTCACGTTAACACCCCTACCCGCTCCCTACCGTCCTCCCTCACCTTCCATCTCTGATGTCCTTCACGTTAACACCCCTACCCGCTCCCTACTGTCCTCCTTCACCTTCCATCTCTGATGTCCTTCACGTTAACACCCCTACCCGCTCCCTACCATCCTCCCTCACCTTCCATCTCTGATCTCCTTCACGCAGAGGCGGACTTACCATTAGGCAATAGTAGGCAATCGCTTGGGGCCCCCAAACGGAGGAGGGCTCCGACCAGCTGGGAAAAATCATGCTTTTCATTCATAGCGCCTTTTCTCCCATCATTCTCCTTCATCCACACATACGCAGGTGTGATGCAGGTCTGGTTCATGTCCGCCGCTCCTCCTGCATCTGTGTCCTCCGTCCCTGCACTTTTATTTGCCATTACAACTGTTTAATTCATTATTTACATGCGGCAACGTGTTTTTCCGAGCTGTATTTGAACGCACCATGTAACACGCGCTAAATGCCAGCATCCGGTGCTCCGCCAGCAGGAGAGCTGCAGGTGTTCCTCGTGTCCAGCAAACCAGAACCAGCAAATGACAGAAAACGTTGGAGTTTTTCCCCAAACAGCTGATGTAAGATGAGTAAAACTGTTCTGTCGGTGATGATTGACTAGTTATCGTGTAAGCTAGCTGGTTAGAAAACTGTTGTTACCTAAGTTTCATTTAGTGTTGGGGAACAGCTGTTTCTTTTGCCAGTTAGAATATTATAACACATAACTCTTGAAATAAAGCAGCTTAATCACTGTTTACCTGTGGTACGGGGGTCTACAGAGGAAACTTTGGGCTGGTTTTTCTGTGAAATAACTTGGAAATACAATCAGTCGCAGGCTGGAGGTTTCTGGGCTTTTTTTCTTAAGTATAGTCCACAAATAAATAAGGAAATATGTAAAATATAATAAAACAGGAGAAAGACGTGGATAGAAGGGTCACTGTGCAGCATGCTGCCCCCAAATAACTCCTTATCTGAGTCTCACGGACATCAGTTTCACCGTCTCAACAAGATAAAAATGAAAAATTATTAATTCATGTGGGATTTTTTGTATGTGTGGTCTTAAAATAATATGTCATTATTTTTCATAGTTTAATTTTCAAAAGCACTAATGGGGTCCTACTCGTTCTCACTATGTCCTCCTTTACAGCAAAAATATCTATTCAACAAAAACATGCTAGTTTAGTCATATGAACACATTTTTGTTACATTTCAAATTACTGCATATAAAGTGTTGTGGTTCTCAGAAAAGCCTGTAAATATTATTTTATTGACATGCATCAGCAGCTGCTTTGTGTTTGCTGCTGAAACTACTTTTATTTTGCACCTTCAGTAAAACATAAATGCCACACACTTAATTTCTGAGCAGCTTATTTTTATTTTTTACTCTTTTTTTCAAATCATGCCTCACTCACGGATTAGTGTTGAGTTTGTGTTTGAATTACATTTTCTACAACAATGAAATTAACCTATAAGAACATTTTAAGAATTAGAGAACACATTGCCTTTTAATTAAATAATCAAAGTAACTGAGTTACTTTTTGGAAGAAATAACTTGTAACTAACGAGTTACTTTTTCAGTTACCACCACAACACTGGTTCCATTCCCTGCTTATTAGTTCATACTGGGAACAACCTCAGTCCTCCTTCAGTTCTTTGCAGAACTTGTGTTCATTATTGTTTTCCTCATATTTAAAATAAATCTTTCTGCTACAACAGAGAGAGGAGGACAGAGAGGAGACATCAGACCAGAGACCAGAAGCATGGATGATGATGATGATGATGATACTGGGTCTTCACTGGTAAAGGAAAGATTAGAACTTGTTGTGAAAGACATCTATTAGGCAGAGAAACCAGGCAGGGTTTTGGTAAGATGTTTTTATTTGTCTGACCATGAAGAACTCACTGTAAAGAACGAACCCTGAGTTGAATAATTTCTAGAGCCTCTAGTAGCTCTACAATTGAGTTGGTAGGTGACTTTGAAGAGAAATAGATTAGAAAAATTGCATTTTGACATATTCTGGTGCTATATCCGAAACTTATTTCTCACTTTCTACTCTTTTTTTAGTCTAAGTTTCCTATTGACAGGTCCAGATTTGAAGGGCCCCCTAGCTAAGTTCGCCTTGGGCCCCCAAAATGCTAAATCCGCCACTGCCTTCAAATTAACACCCCTACCAGCTCCCTACCATCCTCCCTCACCTTCCATCTCTGATCTCCTTCACATTAACACCCCTTCCCTGTTCCCCCACACTGATAAACATTCACTGTCTAAAGAGCCCATGATGCTGACAGATAGCTTTTAGCAAACTCTGTTCACTAGCTACCAGCAGCCTACCTAGTTTCTTTTAATGAGGTTGTAGCCAATCAAAATGAAGTCAACTTGCTCTCCAGGTAGAACTGCAAATCATTAACGCAACCCAACCCTTTTACTGAGTAGGGAAAACTGGCACGCTAAAACAATTCCCTGCTGTAAAAAGTGGCATTTATTGTCTTTGGAGAGTTGACATATGCAGCAATATCAGCTACATGTTTATAGTGATATGTCATCATTCTTTTAAATACTTGTTATATCCTCCAGCACGGCTCTAAATCATTGTTTTTGATTACCAGCCAATGAGGCCAGCAGATCCAAAAAGTTACAAGCTAATAAGACCTTTCACCCCCCAAAGGTTTTGGAGAGGGGGATAATCCAGATTATAAGCACACCTGAATTCATTTAATGCAGCTTTCAGACTTGCTCTGGAAAGCTGCAGTAATAGCTCAAAGTTCCAAGATGTAGGGTGATGCAGTATACCCTTAAGACTTAAAACAAGTAGTAAAAGTCCAAAGTAATAGTTTGAACTATATATCTTTTGTACCGTTTGCATTCAGTCAAACGTTCCGCTCTCTAACCTCAGACTGGTAGCAGACATGTATGGCTAGTCACATGTCATAAGAGTGTAAATGCAGCGGCTAAACATAGACTGTTTATAGAAATAGATGTAGTATCCAGTTACATCCACTGTAACTTAAGTCTGTAGTTTCCACAGCATTATTGGTGTATAATGGACAAATCCTTACTGTAGAATCTGTTTTCAGTATGTTGCTGTAGTTCCTCAAAGCATCATGGTCATTTTTTAAAATTCTACAGTAAATAATATCTTCCTGTGGATCATATTACAGTAATTTCTAGCAGGAAAAGGAGGGAAGCCACGAAGACAAAGCTGATAGGAGAAAAGCAGCCTAAGTACACCACAGACTGTAAAGAAACTTTATAGATTTGTTTGCCTGCCCTAATATTTTAACGTGCCGGTGACGTTCAATGCCATCTCCGCCCACTCAGTACTGTCTGCAAAGGAAGAGAAGAGGCTGGACTGTGCAAGTTTAGCTAGCTTGGTGAGTAAAGTTTTGTCATCAACGTTAGCAATCAATCAGTCTAATTAATTATAATTCTCAGTCTAAACTCGGCTGAAAATAGAAAAATCACCACAACTGGCTACTATGTTTTGACGGCGATAGGTCTTAATATGAGCTACCTGTAGCTGTTAGCAACGCTACCTGTAGCTGAGCTGACAGCATCTATAGCTCGCTACTTAGCTTCAACTGTGTTAACATAGACTTGCAGATATTAATCGATAATGTACATTCATGAAATTATCTGCTTTTAAAATTGTTTTTCAAGGGACAAAGTCTTACTCTTGCAACTGGCTACTTTGATGTTGGAAATAAAGACGTGAAATCAGGATTTAATGACCGCCGCAGCGGAGAAATAAAAAGCTGGTTCAACTTTGTCATCTCGACGATTTTTTTTTCTTTTCAGAGGAACAAATTGTTCGGGCAGGAGGGAAGAAGTATTTAGGAGAATAACGGCCGACTGAAAACCCCTTGTCTTTACTGGCTGGCGTGGAAAATGGTGAGTATCAAAGCAGCCTAGTGACTGGAGTTTAAACAAACAGTTTGAAAATGTTGTACAGGGGCAGACAGTGTGGCTTTTCTGCGGAAAATATACCGAAGTATGTAAACCATGCGAAAGTGCACAGAAACTATGCAAACTACAGGTTTCCATGTGGGATGTGTCCCTTAAGTCTCAAGACTTGGTCTGCCCTGCGCACACACATGTACCGCAACCACACAAAACAGAAACCCGCCATCAGACCTTCTAAGTGTTTTGTCGAGGAATGTCAAGTTGAAGGGTGCACTTTTAAAAGTTCACAATTTTCCACTGTGTGTGGGCATTTAAAGATGCACATGGGGGACGGGAAAAAGATCGTTTGTCCGTTCAGTTGCTGTCAAAAGCAGTTTAGCATCCGATCATCATTCACGTCACACATCAGCAGGAAACATGCAAAAGAGTTGGTAGAAAGCACAGAGGGCGGGGTGAGCACAGATACCACAGGAGTGCATGGTGATGATGATGATGATGATGATATGAAAACTGACATGGCAAAGACTGTTATCCCCCCCCCCCCCCCGATGTAGGTGATGGAGAGAAAGACAAGGATATATTTCTCACCATCTTGGCTCTTTTTTACATGAGGATGCAAGCAAAGATTCTATTACCTGCATCTACAATATCTACTCTGATAGAGGAGTTCCAAGACATCTGCACAAATGCTATGTCCAAAATGTTCAGTGGACTTCGGGAAGAGTTAGCAAAGCTTGAAATTCCAGATGAAAAAGTTTCTAGAATCATTGATGGGTTGTCAAAAGAAAACTTATTGAAAATGTATAATGAGTACACATTCAGATCAGATTCAACCCGTAAAATGTATTTTAAGAGAAACTTCAGTTATGTTGAGCCTAAACAAGTCCGCCTTGGTTTTGTTGCCTCTGGTAAAGAGCAGTTTTACCAGTATGTCCCAGTTAAAGAGACACTAACAGCCTTGTTGAGCTTGCCATCAGTGAGAGAACAATATAGTGCATCAAAAATGCACCCCCCAGAAGATGCAGATGTGCTTGAGGATGTGAGGGATGGTAAAACCTTTAAACAAAACACACTCTATGGAAGAGTTGCCTTCCTCACTTTCAATCATCTTGTATCAAGATGTTTTTGAGGTTGTGAATCCTTTAGGATCAGGAAGAAAGAAACACAAGCAAATAGCTGTGTACATGACACTTGGCGAGATATTACCGCATAACAGGTCATGCATTGAACCTGTGCAGTTAGTTATGCTATGCAGGGCGTCTGATTACCAATTTTTTTGGACATGAGAAAGTGTTCTCCTCCCTTGTAAAAGATTTGAAAGACATTGAGCAATCTGGCATAACTTTGGAGTCAGGTGAGACACTAAAAGGGGTAGTAGTGTTAATCGCTGGTGACAACCTGGGCTCGCATTCACTTGGAGGCTTCACAGAAAACTTTAGTAAGAGCAAACATTTCTGTAGGTATTGTATTATAACCAGAGATGAATTTGCCAGTGATCCTACAAAGCTAGGCCCACCGAGGACACCAGAAAACTATAGGAGTAGTGTGGACATCTTGTCTGAGGGATCTGAGAACATTGTTGATGGTATAAAATTTGACTCCATTTTAAACTCTTTGGAGCATTTCCATGTCTGTAAACCAGGACTCCCGCCTTGTCTTGGTCACGATCTCTTTAAGGGAATTGTTTCTACTGATCTCCAACTGTACCTAAAACATCTTGTATTCAGTGGGAAACACTTCACATTTGTGCAGTTGAATAGAAGAATCTCTGAACTAAAGTACAAAGGCAGTGATGCTAATAACCGCCCTTGTGTAGTAAAGGCAGATGGTGAGAAGTTAGCAGGAAGTGCAGCACAGAGCTGGTGCTTACTCCGTCTTCTCCCTGTCCTTGTAGGTGCACGCATCAAGAATCCATTTGAAGACCAAGCCTGGCAGTTTTGTCTGAAGCTACGGGAGATTGTCGAACTGGTATGTGCTCCCAAAATACACACAAACCAGGTAGCTTATCTTAAGTTATCTTAAGCTTATCTTGTGCAGTTGATAAGCTGTTGAGGAGCATTTGGAACTCAGAGCAACAGTATTTTCAGACAAACCATTAAAGCCAAAACATCACTTCCTTCTCCATCACCCAGATCTTATTATAAAATTCTGACCTCTCATTCACCTCTGGACCCTCCGCTTTGAGAGTAAACATACATATTTTAAAGAATGTGCACGAAAGCTCCATAACTTCAAAAATCTCTGTAGCACTTTGGCAGAAAGGCATCAATTGTTACAGGCCTATTTACATGCAGGGAACTTGTTCCCTCCCAAACCTCAAGTAGACCAAGCCAATGAATTCCATGAGGAATTGTACAATGATGACATTAAAAAAGCTGTTAGACTAAGTAGTCTTGGGAAAGAAAACACAGTGGAGACAGGTTCTGTCGCATACAAGGGCACTACATATCGGAAAGCAATGGCTGTATTCCTCAGGGTTAATGACCAACGTTATGGGGTTGGTAGGATTGCTCTGCTTCTGGTCAGTCAAGAGAAGGTTTATTTTATTTGTAAAAAATCTTGCTCCATCCCAGCTTTAGATGTAGGTGTTCACATCCTGCAACATGACACTGCTGGTCACTTTGTTTGTGTTTATGTTGACACCCTCGCTGACAATTACCCACTACCACTGTATAAGCTATTTGACCTTGAGGTGATTGCACTTCACCATTCTGTCTTTTCAAGTGAAGTGTGATGGAGGGAATGGACATGATGGAGGACACAATAAAAGGAGTCCTCCCCTCTCTCGAAAATGCGTCACTGAACGCAATTTTACAACATTTATCAACCATGGGGTTGAGAACGCCTGAGGACCTGGACTTCATCAATGGCTATGTTCACACTGCAGGTAAATGCGGCCTGAATCCGATCTTTTCGCTCAAATGTGACCCATATCCGATCTGCCTCTGACTGTGTGAACAGCGCAAGTCGCATTTGTGGGGGGGGGGGGGGGGGGGGGGGGGGGGGGGGGGGGGGGGGGGGGGGGGGGGGGGGGGGGGGGGGGGGGGGGGGGGGGGGGGGGGGGGGGGGGGGGGGGGGGGGGGGGGGGGGGGGGGTTGCGGGGGGGGGGGGGGGGGGGGGGGGGGGGGGGGGGGGGGTGGGGGGGGGTGGGGGTGGGGGTGGGGGGGGGGGGTGGGGGGGGGGTGTGGGGGGGGGGGGGGGGGGGGGGGGGGGTGGGGGGGGGGGGGGGGGGGGGGGGGGGGGGGGGGGGGGGAAGGAAGGAAAGGGAGGGGGAAAGGAAAGGGAGAAAGGAGAGGAGGGAGAAAAAAAAAAAAAAAAAAAAAAGAATCTGACATTTCTGGATCGGATTCAGGCCACTTTCAAATGTGGTATTAAATCGGATACATATCCGATCTGTGTTGAAGCGACTGCAGTCTGTACGGGCATGTCGCATTTTATCCGACCTCTTCTCTGAGATGGAGACAGACGTCCTTATTTCTGCACCAGAGGAGACAGAAACGGAATGTAAACAATGGACTGAACAGTTAAATCGTATTTTTCTGGCTCTGATTGAATGTCAACCTGGAAACTAATGAAAGTGTTGGGGGGGCAAACTTTTTTGTGGTCCAGCAACTCAGTGTGTGAAGGTGAGTGAGACGGTGTGCACGCGGGGGGGAAGCGCGTCGCTGTGGATGAGGCCAGAAGAGGAAAGGTGTGTGAAATGTGTCCGACTTAGAAAGGCACGTTCACCGCAGCAGGTAGAGAGAAGAACCGCCGTGATGAATGTGCAGAGTTAAAATAAAGCCGCTTCTCTCCAGCATAACACCCCCCTCGCGCGCGCTCAGTAGGCTAATCAGCTGATCACTGTGATATATGAGTTTATTTCTACCGCAGCTGAAGTGCTTGGTGACATCATATCTGTGAAGAGATCTGATTCCCTCAGAACATCTGATCCGAAACATCCTCATCCACCATCCTGCTCCGACGCTGCATCCACACACTCCTCTGCAGCTACACACTCCTACACATGTAGCAGCAACTGTTCGACACACAGACATCATCACAAATGCGTTTGTCTTCTTCCTCCGTCGTCACAAAACCCGCTCATACATTTGCCGACTGCCGCCACAAATTGCTTTCAACGCGAGTCCGCAATGACGGTAACCTCCATGTTTGTTTGCATTGGTTTCCATGACCACCGTTATGTGCATGATGTCATTCAGGTTTAACTGAGCATGCGTGTCACTTCAGAAGCATGAGCTGTTCATATTGCAGTCGGCGACAGGCCACATTTAGAAATGTAATGTGAACACCCATACAAAAAGATCGGATCTGACAAAAAAATCGAAATTGAGCATTAAGACCTGCAGTGTGAAAGTAGCCTATGTTACCGATTTTTGCCATATCCTGCCGGTCATGGACTGCAGGAAACTAATACGAGCATTCAAAAAAGGTACATTATGTATTTGAATTAATGTACAATTAGAATACAAATAACAAATCCTCATACTGATCCCCAAACTATTTATATGAATCAATGTCGTATTGATTGATAAATTCATTCATCGTGCTCAGCCCCTATTAATTTAACACAAAATCAATATGTAGTTCACAGTCGCATATACTGTATCATCAACAATGAACGAACAGTCATAAAATTTATTCAAGATGGATGTGTTAATATATAGACTCCAGGTTATTGAGTAAAAATATAGTGGCAATGTTTGTTTAAATCTCTTATTCAGATTCGGATCTCCTTCAATAAGCATCGTCACCACAGAACACAGCAATATGTTCGGTAGTTGTGTATAGTTGATAGTGCATTCTAAATTGCATAGAAACAGTGCAAAGCAGCAGCCATTGACATCATAGAACACCTTCCCTAACATATCTGGTGCTTTTTTTATCTTTTCGTGGCGACAGTCAGCCAAGGCCTGATGCATCTGAAGAAATAATTTTGGCACTTCTACCTTGCACTGACACAGCACCTAATTCAGAGCCTTTATTGGCTGCTACAACAAGCCCTGTTCCTGTCCAACATAGCACATGCATGTCTACATTTACAGTGCCAGGGGAGAAAATGCCACCAAGTTTGAGAAGGTGTCTTGCTGAGAAGAAGAGACCAAAAAGAGAAGATAGGCTTCATATGGTGCGGGTCATTGCAGATGAAATAAAACAGGTTTGCTTGAACCCCCCACTCCAGCGGTGCGTTGAACTGGCCAAGACTGTGGTAGAGATATACCCAGAGTCTTTAGAAGACAGAACAGAAGAGGGAGAGCGAATGGGCAGTGGATATTTCTGTTTAGGCAAACAACTAAGAGAAAGGATGCAGTTTTTAAACCGAGACAATACCCTTGCCCGGCTTCGAAAGCCTAGGCGATTGGCTCCTCCCATAGAAGATGATCAACCAGGACCATCAAAGTGTGCCAAAACAGATAGCTATGGCTGTGTCGATTGGCAGCCGTTTCAGCTACCTGAAGGTGAAAACAGAGAGTTCCTTTCTGAGAAGAAAAGAGAGCTGCTGACTATCTATTCCCTGGAGCTGCAGACCAGAAACGTGTAGATGACCTCATGACAGTAACGTATGGACCACAGCGTCAAGATCTGAATGCTACTCCCTCACCAAGCATGTCAGAGCTACAGAGGGAGTGGCCATTCCTCTTCATGCAAAAGTTTCTACTCAAGCACTTTTGCCCATTGACTGGATTTGACCTAGAATCAAGACTACAAGAATCGCTTGCCAGAAAGGGAGCGAGAGTGTTAGGGTGAATCCCATTTCACCCCTTGCCCTACCCCTTAGCCCTTCCCCTCCGTTTTGCGCGCTCATGTGTAGGGGTAGGGGTGTCCCAATACCTGTAGGATGGAGGGGAAGGGCTAAGGGGGAGGGCTATATACCCCTTCAAACGAAGATTTTTCGAGAGCACACTTTAAAAGAAGGGGTATGAAAATCACTTGGACGATGGCTGCTACTGAGTCCAAAAACATCCACAAATGTAAATATTTCTCCATAAATAAAGTTTAAAAAGTGTGAAAACCATTATATAGTCTAGTTTAATGCTGTTTAAATGTTTAACGGTCATTTTTTTTGCAAAATGCACATGAAAAAAAAATCGCGAGTACTACATTGATGCTTCAGTTATATAAACGCTACCAGGCTGAAAACCAGCGGTGCTCTGCAGCCCTGATAATCTAGATGATCAATAAGAAATTGGGCAGCATCGCTGCTGGTCTTCATGGGATAAAACACAGGCAGGGATGTCATGCAAAAATCCAATTTGCTTGTTAACGTTAATCCACAGCTGTAGACGGCTTGATTTCTCCAGATTTGCGCCAACAGCTCAGCGCACATCTGCTTCCACACAAGCCGGCGGAATCACTGATGACGTATGTGATTCTTGAAGGGGTGTCCCAATTTGAAGGGGTTGACTTTCACCCCTACC
Organism: Atherinomorus stipes; assembly: GCA_023101725.1. Taxonomy (NCBI): domain Eukaryota; kingdom Metazoa; phylum Chordata; class Actinopteri; order Atheriniformes; family Atherinidae; genus Atherinomorus; species Atherinomorus stipes. The sequence continues at coordinate 461,499 of JALJCO010003425.1, forward strand.
CCTTGTAGCTTCGTTTTAAGTGCAAGGGCCAAGGGGAAGGGGTAAGGGGTAGGGGTAAAAAAGAGAATTGGGATTGGGCCTTAAAATACTTCAAAGTCAACTTTTGAGATGGATGAAAGATGTGAAGATGATCCTCTCCTGCCTTGAGAGACAGAAGGAAGAGGTGGATCCTGGACTTGCTGCTACACTTGTCATGGTTGCCCACTTCCAAGAAAAAGAAGATGCCCTCTTCCTTTTGGCCGACATGAGTAATATCTTATTTATTACTATAGAAAGCAACATCAGTTTGTTTTGTTTTTTTCCTTGAATAAGGTTTTGTCTCATTGGCCATCCTTTCAATCACATGCCCCAGCAGTCCCTTTCTGGAGCCCCCCTCCTGTTTTCCCCATGTTCCTGACTAACATCATGCCAGTCAGGGATGTGGGGGAAACAGGGGAGGGGCTCCTGGAAGATCAAAGACACCAGGAGGAGCTGGACTAAGACAACGGTGGTACTTTCTTGTAATAGTTTTTATGTTGTGTTTCAGGAAACTTCTACCCAGGCAGATGTTGAGGCTCAGCTTTCCCTGCCCAGCACTCCCAGGCTCATCATGCTCGGTAAGTTCCCAGCATCTACACGAAAGATAACACAATGACTTACAGCTAATAATATGAGGTAGTCGGATATATATATATTAATGGAGTTTGTGAAATCAAATTGACATCACACTGACATAGGGAAATCAGAACATCAAATACAGTTCATCATACACACCATAATGTGCAATCAATAAAAAGCTTTTGAAATTAAGAATAATTTTAAAAAGTTAAGATTATTCAAACACATTGATATTAACACTCTAAGTAATCAGAAAAACTTTATTGTCATTGTACCGGCGTCCCAGTGCAATGAAATTCTTTTTCCAGTACAACCCGTCCAAGATTATACAGACAGTAGACACAATACAAACAGAACCGGGCAGACTGAGGGTGCAGCCACACGAGCAGCGCACCTGTTTGCAGAGTGAAAAAGATATACATTGGGACAGGTGGGGAGAGGAGAAAAGAAAGAAACCACTGTCCCGCCCTCTGCAGAGGACGTGATAATGGGTTAAAAAAAAAACACCCTCAGTACAATTAAGCACGTATACAGACAATCACAACATCATGATACATGTGGTAGGGAGGAGGAGGGGTCCAGAGCCCAGTGAGGGAGAAGACGCAGCCACAAAGGGGGCGCATCTTTCCATCCTCCACCGATTTCTGGTGGGAGGAAGTTGAGAAGGACCAGCAGTGCAGTGGACAAGCGAGAGACAGGCGGCTCACGCAGTCCATAGATGTTAGAGATGTTAGAGACGGCCTTCAGAGAGTCCCAACTGTTCTCGTGGAGGGAGGGGGGTGTTGCAGAGCCTCACTTCTGCAGTTTCTCCAAGGACATTTGGGAGTTAAGGAGCAGCTGCAAGGCCGCTCCCGGGGACCAGATTGAGATAAGGAGATAGTTTGGGTCCAGGCAGAGGCATGTTTCCGTCTGCCTGTAAAGTCTTCAGCAGGTCTCAGAGGCGACCAAATCAGCCACATTTGTGTTAATTACCCCCAATCCGAGTCTCCAACTGCTCCAGGTGGAACCCAACATCCTTTATGCTGTCAGACATCGTCCCCAGTTTGCCCCACAGGACATCCACGCGAGTCAACGTGCACAAAGTTTGAGTCTGAGTGTTGGTAGCTCGGAGAAACAGCTCGGACGGCAGCCTGCCGACAGCTGCCGTCAGCTTCAGAATTTCCCGATGAACCAGGTACCCGACAGCTTCAATCAGCAGGAACCCAGTTATCATAAATCCAAACATGTACAGGTCTTCAGTGTGACCTGCTGGGACCGTCCCGTCTGGACAAGATGCCGCCCCCTGCACCTTGTCTATGGGTAAAAAAAAATATTATCCGTTGTGATGAGAGACCCGCCGTCCAGATCCATAGTTGAAGTTTAGGATTTAGGAGAAAAATGCAGAGAGAGGCTCAGAGGAGACAAGACGAAGATTGCAGAGAAAACAGGGAGGAAGGGGGAAGAGGAAAAAGGGAGGGAGGGGGAGCAGAGGAAAGCACGTCTGCACTCGCTGACAGCCGGAAGAGAAGACGGCTGTCAGCGTTGATTGATTATTGAGTACACTTAATAATCAATTTATTAAGTGTACTCAATGCCCATTTATTAGTTTCATTTTGTTGTTGTGTTCCATTGATGTCAGTGACACCATCAGGGAACGAATGGGCATGCGTCGTATTCACTTTAAACTGCAGAAGCCCCTGCAGTCGTGTTTGCTGTCATTTCTGAGAATGTCTGAAACCTTAATAGAGCATATACTCTGTTACATAGCATGATGAGTGATGTGTTTTAAACTGAACTTTTACTGTGTCAGGACACTATTCTGGGAGCCAGGAAGTGGATGCTTTCCATTGAGGGTGGTGTCATCCTTAGACTCAGCGAGACATCCAACTTCACGACAGCCCTGGCTGTCCTGTTTGCATCGTACTGTCTTCAATAGAGAATATCCAGCTGAGGCAGCCACATCTTTGGAGTTTATCCAGAGGTGAGTTTTTGTTGCTGTTGTGGGTTTCCTGTCATATACTAATGGAGTAAGTGATCACTGACAGGTGTGCTGCACACCTGTCAGTGATCACTTACTCCATTAGTATATGACAGGCAAAAAATAAATGAAATAGCCCCACACAGACTACAAATGTAGTTTATGCATCTTTATACCATGGTCTGGGTGAATACTTGATTCTGATTGGCTGCAGGGTGTCCATTAAAGAGTGATAATGGACACCTAGAAAGGAAGTTCTGAACAAAAAGCCTGATTGGTCTAAATCAATGTGCTGCCTCAAACACTAGTTGGTAACCATGGCAATAGAAGTTACTTTTTTTTTTTTTGATCAAAGTATTTTTATTTAGTTTTGCAGATCATAGTTCACAATGTAACATACTTCCAACCGAACAAACGGAGAGAAAATAAAAGAACATCCCATCAATCCCACCCCCATCCCTCCCACACACACACCCAACCCCCCTCAAAATACCAGACTGGAGAGTTCACAGTATGAAATACAAAGTTTAGAATACAGGATTCACATAGCCAGAGTAAAAAAAAAAAAAAAAAAAAACAGAACAGCAATAAAATAAATAAATGGGGACAACAGCAGAAGTTCACAGTATTATAGCATCTGCTTCTATATCTTCAACAAACGTTAAGAAGGGCTGCCAAATGTTATAGAATTTCCTAGTAGATCCTCTGATTGTATATCTGATCTTCTCTAACTTGATATGGTACATTATTTCTCTGACCCAATGACTGTATGTTGGAGGCTCTGGGTCTTTCCATTTCAATAGAATCAGCCTCCTAGCTAGAAGAGAGCAGAAAGACACCATCGCTCTTTCCCATATCTCAAGATGCGAGTCAATCTGGGTCACACCAAAAAGCGCAACGAATGGAGACGGTGCAAGCCTTTTCGCAAAGATCTTAGAAAAGGTTTCAAAGATGGTCTGCCAGAAAGTGCACAATGCTGGACATGTCCAGAACATGTGTAAGAGAGTGGCAGGATCTCGCCCGCATCTGTCACAAGTGGGGTCTATATCAGCATTGATCTTAGAGAGTCTAACTTTAGACCAGTGTAGACGGTGTACGATTTTAAATTGAATGACAGCATGTCTAAGACAGATGGAAGATGAAAAAATTCCTTGTATTATTTTGTGCCAAGTGTCATCTGTGATTTGCTCATTTAAATCTGTTTCCCATTTATTTTTTAGAAGGTCCAGAGGCATCAAATTATGAGAATACAGTATTTCGTATATTGTGTAATAGTTTGTTTTCGAACTAGTTTACAATCAAAAATTGAGTCCAACAGACCAGTTGGAGGGCATAAGGGAGAACATTTAAAGTTTGAGAAAACAAAATTCCGAAGCTGTAGGTATCGATAAAAATGTTCTTTTGGAATTTTATATTTTTTTATCAACTGCTCAAAGGAGGCAAAGCTGCCATTAATAAACAAATCAGACAATGATAGCATGCCTCTTCTGGACCACACATAAAAAACCCCATCTATTAATGAGGGAACAAACATATGATTCATTGCAATTGGTGCAGCCTGAGATAGATCTGTGAGTGCAAAGGATCTTCTAAATTGGTTCCAGATCTTGATTGAATGCAAAACAACTGGGTTAGAGGTAAAGTTAGAAATGGGTTGTGAGAATGGCAACTTAGAACACAATAAGGCTTTTAAAGAAGTGGAATTTACAGATGACCTCTCCAGATTTAGCCATTCAGTGGCAGTGTTGCCATCATCATTGTCCACCTAATATAATAATACACGAATGTTAACTGCCCAGTAGTAATACAGGAAGTTAGGGAGTGCCATCCCTCCCATTGAGCGAGGTCTCTGAAGTGCACTTCTTTTTATCCTGGGCGGTTTTTTGTTCCAAATGAAACTAGATATTTGATTATTTATTTTGGAAAAAAACGACTTGGTTAAAAAGATGGGGAGGCACTGGAATATATATAAAAACTTGGGGCACATTCATTTTTACTGTATTAATTCTTCCACCCAAAGAAAGAGGCAGGGGATTCCATCGTTCCATATCCTGATTCAAATTTGATAACAGGGGCTGATAGTTTGCAGCGTAAAGGTCTTTATGTTTATCTGTAATCCATATACCAAGATATTTGAATTTTTGGGGGCTAATTTTAAAGGGGAGTGAATTTAGGGATGTCTTATTAATAACACTAACAGGCATAAGCTCACTTTTTTGAACATTGACCCTATAGCCGGACAGTTTGCCAAATTCTGTTAGCAAGGTTATTAGCTTAGGAAGGCTTGAAAGGGGTTGTGATATATATAGTAGCATGTCGTCCGCATAAAGCGAGACTTTATGCTCCTCCCCTGTTCGACGGTTCCTCTGATATCAGTATTTTGCCTCAGAGCAAGAGCTAGTGGTTCCATTGCAACTGCAAAAGAAGCGGTGACATGGGGCATCCCTGTCTTGTACCGCGTTTAAGCTCAAAAAAGGGGGACAAATTATTATTAGTACGAACAGCAGCCACCGGGGAAGTATATAAAAGTCTGATCCATGATATGAATTTATTTCCAAATCCAAACCTCCCCAGTGTGCTGAAAAGATAGCCACACTCCACCCGGTCGAACGCCTTTTGGCATCAAGTGAGAGAACGACCTCTGTTACACCGGGTGGAGAGGGGCTGTAAAGGATATTAAGAAGGCGTCTGACATTGAAAAAGGAGGACGGTTCTTTATAAAACCTGTTTGGTCAGGTGATATAATGGAGGGAAGAACACCTTCAAGTGGAAGTTACTTTTTTAACAGTAAAAACAATTTAACATATTAATAATTGGCTAACATTTATTTATTTGTAAGTGACATGGTATTTGTGTGGACGGTTCACGCCTCTTACGTCGTCCATTAATTTCTGATAATGGACACCTTGTAGGGCATTATCCCTTAAGATGTGACAGGATGGAGTGCTGGGATAACCAGAGTATCACCTATAAGTGGAGTGGGTGGGGTCTGTGGTGTGATGCAGACTCATCCTGGGATGTAACGACTGGGTATCAATATTTTTATTTCCAGATTCTTTGTCAGGATAAATCCAGAATACAGCAAGTGCAAGGCAAAGATGCAGGTGAGCCGAAGGACGGGAAAGATGGTCCAGAGGCAGAGCGAGTCCTCAACCCACATGTCACTTCCTTCATAAGGGACTTTATCGATTATGATTGGAAGAACTCATACCAGGTGAGACAATTCACTCATTTTGTCTTTAGGCTAAAGAAGTCACAAAGTTGGCAGTGGCAGCAGATCGGTTGTAGAGGAGCAATCTAAAAGAGACAGCTTCATAACTTCCTCAGCCTGTTGTCATAACACAAGCCCTGGATGTGAAACTCATTCATTTATGTCTTGGTAACTACTGAAGCATGCAGGTAGTAGGATTTTCACGATACTAAAATTTCATTCTCGATACTGATACTAAAGATGGTGGTCGATACTTGATACTATTTTTCGATACTCAAGAGGAGAAAAATCACAAAAAAATAAATAAAATGAATAATAACAAAAAAAATTATTGATAAATATGAGAAAAGAGGGATGGATCCGCACGCGGAATTAGCTCCACAGATGATTTATTGGTTTCACAGAGTAACGTTTCGGGCTCAGCCCTTCTTCAGACTTCGAGGAAGGGCTGAGCCTGAAACGATACTCTGTGAAACCAATAAATCCTCTGTGGGAGCTAATTCCAGCTGTGCGGATCCATCCTTTCTTCTTTATCTGCGTTTTCTTGTGATCCAGCAGCACCTGGTTTGAGACTTTTCTTGGGATGTGTGTGATTCTTCCGTACCGTACCGTCTTGTTCCGCTTATCCGGGATCGGGTCGCGGCGGCAGCTGCCTAAGCAGGAAGCCCAGACTTCCCTCACCCCGGCCACAGCCGCCAGCTCATCCGGGGGGATCCTGAGGCGTTCCCAGGCCAGCTGGGAGACGTAGTCCCTCCAGCGTGTCCTGGGTCTCCCCCGGGGTCTGGTCCCGGTGGGACGTGCCTGGAACACCTCACCAGGGAGGCGTCCAGGAGGCATCCTGACCAGATGCCCGAGCCTTCTCATCTGGCTCCTCTCTATACGAAGGAGCAGCGGCTCTACTTTGAGTCCCTCCCGGATGACCGAGCTCCTCACCCTATCTCTAAGGGAGAGCCCGGCCCCCCTGCGGAGGAAACTCATTTCAGCGCTTGTACCCGCGATCTGGTTCTTTGGGTCATGACCCACAGCTCATGGCCATAGGTGAGGGGGGGACGTAGATGGACGGTAAATCCAGAGCTTCTCCTTCTTCAACTCCTTCTTCACCACGACGGACCGATGCAGAGTCTTCATCACTGCAGATGCCGCACCGATCCGTCTGTCCATCTCCCGCTCCATTTTTCCCTCACTCGTGAACAAGACCCCGAGATACTTAAACTCCTCCACCTGGGGCAGGACCTCCCCCCGACCCGGAGAGGACACTCCCCCCTTTTCCGGGCGAGGACCATGGTCTCGGATTTGGAGCTGCTGAATTTCATCCCGGCCGCTTCACACTCGGCTGCAAATCGCCCCAGCGAGAGCCGGAGATCACGGCCCGATGACGCCAACAGAACCACATCATCTGCAAACAGCAGAGACCCGATCCTGAGGCCACCAAACCGGATCCCCTCAACACCTCGGCTGCGCCTAGAAATCCTGTCCATAAAGGTTATGAACAGGATCGGCGATAAAGGGCAGCCTTGGTGGAGTCCAACTCTCACCGGGAATGGATCCGACCTACAGCCGGAAATGCGGACCAAGCTCTGGCACCGGTCGTACAGGGACCGGACAGCTCCAACAAGGGGGTCCGGCACCCCGTACTCCCGGAGCACCCCCCACAGGAATCCCCGGGGGACAAAAATCGAACGAGCTTGTATGCACTACACTGGTTGCAGTCAGCAGCTAACAACAAACACTGCACGTGTACCTTGTGTTACGCTGTGAGCTAAATGTTTTCATGGTGACTGGTAGGGCTGGGTGACATGACTAAAATCCCATATCCAGATATAACTCATTTTATATCATGATAACGATATAAATTTGTATCTAATTTGTAACATGGATATGCTGTTTAATCATATACTGAACAAACAAAGGTAGGAGGAACTAATTGTTTCTTTTATTTCACTGTCTCTAAGCAGGATGTGTTGGTGTCATGTGATGTGATGTATTATAATGTAAATCAGACGTGAATCATGTCAGAGTGATTTGTGTAAAATAAGACAATGTTTGTCCTTCTTTCTACCAGGATCATAGCTGTGCATCGCCTGGTTGTCTGACTTCTCTGAAGTCCATAATCCACCAATTCATGGGAAGAGTAAAGGATGGAGTGAGAAAGACAGAAAAAATACCAGCTGGGAAAAGATGAAGACTTCAAAGTGTCTTTTGGAGGATCTGAGAGAGAAGAAACTCCTAAATGAAGAACTTAAGATCTGAGTTAGATGTGATATTTGTATCTGATTACAAACACACCTGATATGTTAGTGTGTGTGTGTGTGTGTGTGTAATAGAATGTGTATATATTATAGATATGTGTGTGTAGAAACTCATTTTACCACGCTACACCATGGAGCGCCACAGGAAGTCATTCCTGCCAGCGGCCATCAAACTGTACAGTTCATCACTCTGATAGCATTTCATTATTTACTTCATTTTGGGATCTCCTTATGTGCAATAATAATAAGTATTGAGGAGCACTGTTGTACATACTGAGATTTCGTCTCATTTTTATTATTATATATTGGTATTCTTAAATGTTATTTCTTGTATCATGTTAATATAGGAAGAGTTGCAATTTTACTTTTTTATTTGAGTTTATTTTTACTTTTTTCACTTCATTTTAAAAATTTTAGCTATTCTTACACTCTCTACGTCTGTAAATGGGAGTAAAACAAAAAAGAATTTACCACAAGGGATTGATGAAGTAATTCTGATATAAATTGTTACAGATGTAATTAAACATTTTAAATATTTAATGTATTTTTTTCTGTCATTAATGTGCAGATTAAGTAGGTAATTAGGTATCATTAACTTTTATTTGTGAATGTTATAGTAGACAAATGAGGATATGTATTTATGTATATTTGCATTGTTACTGTTATTAAGTGTAGAAGTGTGATCAGTGTAGAGATGACAGTAATGGTAGTCTTAGTGTAAATTAACGCGCACACACATACACACATATGTCACAACCAGTAGTCGAGTTGTAAAAAAGTTTCAGGGGGGATGGAAAAAACTCATTGGAGATTCTCTTTAAAATCTACCATCCAAGCATATTTTTTACCGGCCAAAATATTAAACCATTTTACACACATATATTTTTAGGCTGTTATTACAGTATTATACTGGATGCCCCGGTGACCCTGAACTGGATAAGCGGTACAGAACATGACTGACTGACTGTGCAAGGTTACCAAGAAACTAGAACAAGAAAAACATATTTGTATTTAGTAAACTGGTCATTTCTGAATTCATTAATTTGAAACTTCCTGGTCAGACTCCTCGTTCTCTATTTTGTGCTTTCACACAGTCCATGAAATCTGCCCTCCTGGTCCTGACAGTCCTGCAGCATTACAGCCTGGTGGAGCATAGCTACTCCCTGGTCTCTGGAGAACAGCTGGACATTAAGGAGATCTGACAGTGTCTCCCAGTCATTTATTTTATTTTATTTTATTTTATTTTTACTTGTTTCAGTGTTTTGAAACCCCCTTCACAACCTTTTGCTGCTTAAATGGAGGGGAAATCATTTACAGCTGGAAAGATGCTTTAACAAAACAAAATTATATACAAATGATCATTAAAAAGAATAAAAATGTGGCATGTCAGTGCGTCCTTCACCTTTAAGGTGAACGGTGGGCGTCACTGACGTAGCCTACAAAGAGAGGCGCGTGCATGGCGCACGCTCGTACACACTTTGCAGTGAGCTTTGTGGTGGTGGCGGCGTGCCATCCTTATTGGACCACGCCAGACCATATTTCCATCTAAACGACTGAACTCTTCAGCCTCCTAAGATCTGTGACGGTCATCGGCTGGGTTCGTTGGTTCTCTTTCTGCTTCCTTTGGGAACGCATGCAGGCGTGTGCGTATTGTGGGCTTGCGGCTTGTCCCGGGGTAAGTCCCTTCACTGCCTTGTTTGCGGATGGCTAAATACTGTGGCTGACTCCGAATTCTGCCTCAGATTCTGGGCTGTTGTGGGATTCAGCCACATTGGTTGTGGCTCTCCCCACCCTCCTGCTGCACACAGGAGCACATGCCTTTGTCTCGCCGGCAGGTAAGGTGCTTTACTCATTTCAGCTCATGATTAACCATTCGGCATATTTATCAGTGTCATTTTCTTCAGGCACGAAGTGCGCAGTGTGCGTGGCCGACCTTGGAGTCGCCTCTTCCGTTAGGGGTGCCGTTGTTTTGTCCGGGTTTGTTTCTTCACCTCATCCTTCCATAAGATCTCTGGTGGGTGTTAGTACGCCCACGAGGGAATGGACAATTACCAGCCAACTGTAATTGCTAATATTGTTCAGCAGCTTTCTCCCCATGTGGTGAGTTCTGTTTTTTTCCCTCAGCTGCTGCATGTTGCTTGCTGCATGCCCCTTTGCTGCATGAGTGTGCTGTTGCATCATTGCTGTGCCCCTTGTCCTAACTCTTGTTTTTTTTTCTTTGTCTATTTTGCTTAGTTATTATTGCATGTTGTGCTCTGTTTGTGATTCTTATTTTGTTCATTTGTTTAAGCTTGCTAAGTATTGTTTAACCTGTGTTTTTGTTTTTTTACTAACCCTGGGGAATTAAAGGGACAATGTGAAGTTTAGGAGTGTACTGCTGGTGAAGCTGTTGCTATAGCACAGTCCTAGTTCTTTAATTAGAGGCCTATTTTAATATTTTGTGCTGATGAAATGAATAAATAATGATTAAGTAATCCATCTCTCTTTATTGTCCGACTTAGCGTGGCCTTTATGAAGTAGTTGGGCTAAGGCTGTTTGGTCCTGGGGCCAACATCCCCAGGTGGCGTTGTCTCTTTTCTGTTTAGCTGAGCTATCTCCGCTCATGTCACAAAAAGTTTATACTTAATAATAAGTTTGCACACATCTGTTTAAGACTGTAGTCTCAGTGTAGCAGAGATCCATTGGAGGTCTCTTAACAAACGGTGTAAAGCAGGTGGACTGTGACATGATGTTGCTGCTGCAGCTGAACAGAATCAGAATTCGACCCAAGTTGTTCCAGGAACCATTTTAATGCTCATACTTACCTACTGAGCTTCAATAGAGGCACATATCAACATTATTTATCAAGATGGAACAACAAGACGTTGGATCTGAGCGGATGAGTGAAACTCCGCCCACCTGATTCCCCTTTCACTCGCCAGGGCAGTAAATGGAGCGGACCCTGACTAGTGCAGCCGGTGCCTTGCAACATCTCCAAAGCGCCGCTTCTCACTGAACTCTCTGGTTGGCGTGTAAATCTGCTGGTTTACTCTCCAGTTCACCGTGATTTCTGATGGAAGGCTGACCAGCTCCTAATAAAAGTCTCCACATATTAGCGCCACTTAATCAGCCCGAGCTAAACACTACTTGTTAGTAAACGGAGGTAACGTTGTGGGGGCGGGGGTTGGGTCTCATGCTTATGTCACAAAGGTGCGTTTGTGTGTGTTTGGGAATATGTGCATCGATTAAACATGTAGACGGTAGAGCAACATGAAGAAGAAATCCAACAAAATGAAGATTTAAAACATGAATAATTTGACAGAAACATTTACTCGCCATGTGGGATAGACCTCTGAGATTTACCCACCAAAAATTAACTGGTATTTGGCGCCTGGCGAGTGTTAATTTTGGACCCTGGCTGTGATGTTATCGGGCAACTTGTGATGAGTTTAGCGACTTTTGTATAGATTGATCAAAAGTAATGATTGAGATTCTGAGTCTTTAGTCATGGCTCACCTGTGACTATCATCTTTTTTAAATACTCTCCGACATCGTGTTGTCCAGCCGCTCGTTTGGCCGTGCTGACTTTGCAGCGCAGCAGTCCTTCTCCGCTGCAGCTTGCGCGGCTCCCTCTGGCATCGGGCATCAACCAATCATGTTGCGTCATTGCATGTGCACGTGCCCCTGTGCCTTCAGATTTGATTTATTATACTCAACATCCGTACTGTTTTCTGATAATGAAACGATTAAATGAGTATTGGTTATATTTCCAGGATTTACTGTAAAAGGGGGGGGTGGAATGGGGGGGATGGCAGTTCTACAGGGGGGATGATTTTGATCATTTTTATTTCAGGGGGGATGCCATCCCCCCCATCACCCCTCAACTCGACTACTGGTCACAACCAAACAGAGCTGACCAATAGCACAATAAGGTGGCCATCCCTCAGGGGTAAACAGAAACTATCTACAATAATAGCCTACAGTGTCTTTTATTCTCAGCTACATCACGCTGTCGTCTACAGTCTGAGTTTGGCTAAAACAGATGCAGAAGGTCCACATGAGCTTCTGAAAGCAGCAGGAGTAGAAGAAGCGAAAGGGCGCATTCACAAAGCTTTAAAACTTGCAGCACGGGGAGGGACGTTACGTCTGTTTAAGAGCGACCTCCCCAAAATCTGACGTGAAAATGAGCTGAAATGAAATCCTTTGCTCTCGTGCTCTGATTGCACATACAAGCCTATAATGTACCCTATAACCTAAATATATTTTCTTTCTCCTCTCGTGCACGGTCCGCCCTCACAGAATGCGGTTTGGGCGCTTGTATACACGTCATCCATTACACTGCCTGTGCAGGCACCTGCCATCAGGTGAGAGTCTGACAGCACGGACGATGTGACGTTTATACACAGAATGATGCGGGAAAAAGACCTTTGCATCTCGTGCTGTCTTCGGCAGATTTGAGGGGGCACAGTTTGTTTGTTTGTTTGTTTGTTTGTAGGGGGGGGGGGGGGTGTGGATGTCTACGTTCTATTCTCTATGTTTTGCAATAGAGAAAAGTTGATTAAGAATCCGCTGAGTTCTGCTCGTTCTTGTCACTCATAAACAGGTGAGTGATGGAGCTGGTGACGGGTCGGAGATGGCACCCCCCGCGACTTGTCAGCTCCCATAGGCGGCAGCAATGCTGCCCCCCCCGCTCCTCTGTCTCCCTTCTCCGTGTGTGTGTGTCTCTCCCTCCCCCTGCTGGTAGCTCTTGGTAGGACTGAGGTTAACGCCATCTGCGATCAACTATATCTGCCTGTCACCAGGTCCCAGATGTGTGGCACAAAAGTTTGAATTTGAGAACTGAATTTGAAATTGAAAATTGAATTTGAATTTCAGGACTGAATTTGATATTGAGAACTGAAGATTCAATATCAAACAAGGTAATTCAGATTCAATTTTTTAAAGCAATTATTCAAACTGGCATGTTCAGGTTCAAATTGAATGATTCAAATTCAAATATAAAGAATTCATATTCGCTCTGTGGTGGCACAAGATTTATCCCATACCACCTCCTCTTCCAGGATGTAGACAGGACTATGCTGCTTATTCTTGCTCCTCCTGAAGTCAACAATCATCCCTTTAGTCTTGCTGGTATTTAAGATGAGCTGATTGTTACCATTTCACAAACTGACTGACTAGTTCCCTGTACTCAGCTTCTTGTTCATCACTGATACACCCCACAACTGCAGAGTCATCAGAGTATTTCTGCAGATGACAGGATAAGAGTTGTACTGGAAGACTGAGGTGTACAGTGTAAAGAGGAATGGTGAGAGTACAGTTCCTTGTGGTGCTCCAGTGCTGCTGATCACCATCTCAGACACACAACCTTTCAGTCTCACAAACTGTGCTCTGTTTGTTAGGTAGTCGTAAATCCAGGTGGTTGTGGAGGATCCACCTGGAAGTTATGGAGCTTCTCACATAGCAAAGCAGGCTGAATAGTATTAAAGGCACTTGAAAAATCAAAGAACATGACCCTCAAAGTGCTGCCTGACTGGTCCAGATGAGAGTGGGCTCTCTGAAGCAGGAAGATGATGGCGTCTTCAACCCCAAGCCCATTACGATATGTGAACTGTAATGGGTCCTGAAAGGTGTTCACTTGCTTGTTGAGGTGAGCCAGTAAGAGTCTCTCCAGGACTTTCATGATGTGAGATGTCAGAGCAACTGGTCTGTGTAGTGATCTCAAGCCCAAAGGTTTCAGCAAAAGGATACACACATCTAACCAAATACACTTTGGGACACATACTGATTGGTAAAGGCCACATTTGGATGTAAAACAGACGTCCCAAGGAGGAATTTTGCTCAGAGAAGGACCTTCTCTGAGCAACCACTAATTTACGGTCCTGAGTGCAACTGAGGAGAGGACCTGCATTTTGGTAAAACAAACAAAGGCCAATTGTTGAACTTTGAACCCATCCTCCAAGCTTGGAGATACTCCTTCACAGTATTTACGACCTGCTATAAATCGGTTCCTTATAGCCAATTTTGTAATGTGTCCTTAACATCCAAGAACTGTTTTATATTATCAGGAAAGTAAGCTCATGTTAATCTCATGATGAAGACTTTTCTTTTATACTTTGGTGATTAGAAACTAGACGTTTCTTCCCCAAATTCACATCACATGCATTCCAGGATTTGCTGCATAAAGGTGAAGAAAGAGACACTTTACCCAACTGCTGAAATCCACTTTTATGTTAGAAATGGACTTCCTCATATCAAATGATGTCTAACACATGTATTTTCTTTACAGGAATCTTAAAGCATGAAGATTAATCCTGTTTTATCTGTTTAGCTGATTTGTTTATTCAATGTCTTCCTTTATTCATATAATTCAGATCTTTGCTTTATTTTATTTTATTGTGTTCATTTTATTTCATCATGTCTGAATAACTGATCCATTTTACACATGCCTCACTTAGAATTCACAGATACTTATAACCATTAAGCTTAACTGATAATCAAATGATCATTCGAGACATGTCTGACTATTGGATGAAACCTGACTCTGTCAGCTTCCCATTGGCTGACAAGCTGCAACCCACATTCCACTGCCAGGCAGAGCGCGAAGCTCTGAACTGAGAGAATCAGAACTGAAAGAGAACAGATCTGGGAGAACTGGAAGGAGTAGAGACAGAACCGAGAAGAACTGAGTGCGAAGGAGAACACGAGAATGTGAACACGGATCTGAACACGCAGAAGAACGAACAAGGCAGAAATGAAGAAACTTGGAACAATGAGGAAAGAATGAGACGAAACCTGCTCTGAACTCAGCAGAGTTCAGAACCACGGATCACTCGGAGAAGTGATGGAGAGAAGAAGACTTTAACCCAAATCATCTTTACTATCAACCATCCCGTGACATCAGTCCTGAAGCTGCACGTCTCTGGGGAGACGGATGAGAGAGAGAGGACAAACCAGAACCCCCACTGAGCTGACAGCCCGCAGAGAGCCGGACGAACTTCCAGGAGATCGGGAAGATTTTTGGGGGACATCCACCCGACAGTCTTCCAAAGGATTTGAGGAACAGTCCAGCAGAACCAGGACGTGAGTGAAGCACCTCAGTCAGACGGAACCTCTGAGGAAAATCCTGATCATTTGCTATGAAATATGATCTGATGTCACAAGAAGTTGGTGATAGTGAATTAATCCAGGCCTACGGTTTACCAGACCCAGATTAACTTTGTTTAGTTGGATTAAGAAATCCTTCCTTCTTTTTCTTTGAACATTTATTAATTAACTGAAGTTTAATTAATTTATGTTTCATTTTCATACCATCTCACTTTTCTTTCACCAGATAACTTTTGGTTGATCATCATGCTCACATATTTCTTGTATATATCTTGTACATACATTATCTCATGTAGTTTGTAGACTAGTTAATAAATACTCCGTATTATCTTAACTAGTGGTTGTTTGTGGTTTTTCTGATGTATCATGAAAGGTCACTTCAAGCGAGAACTCATGAAAGCGTCCTGAGAATGATCACTTCATCAAATCAATCTAAGAATTGATTTAAGACATTGGTAACACTTTATCATAACTATCCGTTATAACTAGTCAGTAGATCATTTGTAAACTGTTACTTAGTGCGTTATTAATCACTTGTTAAGTGTTTGTTAGTAATTTGTTGATGATTTATAAAGATGCCTTAAAGATAGTTAATAAACCATTAAACTGTTAGTTAATGAGTTATAAATGACTTGTTAACTGTATATTAATAATTTATAACCATACCTCATAGATCATGAACAAGTCATCAGTGAATTACTTACTAATGACTTGTTAAGTATCAGTTAGTAGTTTATATACTATTGGGACGTTATTCTAAAGTTGCAACTATTCCTCATTTATTAACTGCTGATAAATGAGGAATTGTTGCAACTTTAGAATAACGTCCCAATAACATACATAAGCTTATAGCTAATACTTTACTACTACATTAACTCACACTTACAGATCACTTGTTAATAGTTTAACCATCTACTAATAACAGTGACACTTTGTAGAACAGCATATGGGTGAGTTCAAGGGTCAGAAATTTAATGTGGTATTTAAAATATCACATTTTTTGCACCTCAACCCTCCTCCACCCATAGAATTGTCTGTGTACTATATTTTACCAAAGACATACAACAGATAACATGTTGAACATTGTCTTTAATGTACAGACACACACATACTGAGCCATCACATGGCACAACAGCAGTATACAACAGTATACAAACCCATGAGGTTTAAGTATGTTTTGTGCTGAACACTTGATTAACAGAATATTTCAGAGAGACATTTAATGTCTATACATCACAGCAATGTCATGGATTATCCGTCCTAATGGCCCCTTGCGATGCTTACGGGCAAGCCACTCATACCATTCAATAACTCTGAGATGGTCTACCAGTAACTGCTCTGTACGGTTCCCCCTGAGTCTCCACACATTTTCCTTAACCGTTCTCCAGGCCCTCTCTATGTGCACCTGTTTGAGCATCAACATATGACACACTGTGATTGACAGTGAAATGGGTGTAACCTAGCTGAGGTAAAGCATTGCGATACGCCCGCCACTCATCACTTATTATTGTAGATCCCACTTTCACATGGTGAGCTATAAGCGGCACCAGATCTCTCCTTCTTCTTTTCTCGACTAAGCGAAGAACAGGCTTTGCATGTCTTCTCCCTCTCCGGTTCACACCTAGCATCCCAAAAACCCACTTCTTTCTCTTCCAGCCACCAGCCATTCGTCCTCGTCCGTACTGTTGAAAACATCAAATATTAGGAATTATTCTTGTTTATAAAAAATGAATAATCTGTCATAATGTACATTACTGTCTTGATAGTAGTGAATGCTGCTTGCCTTTCTTTTGTGTCTGAAGTGGCTCTCATCAATGGTGACAAACTGCTGCCGCCCCCCAACGTACTGGCCTCTTGTTCGCTGATATCTGTCCATCGCAGTCGTGCACACATCTCGCAGCTTTTAAACCATCTTGGACAGGGTTGCTGAGCTTCCAGAGATGTCATCATTGATCATGTCCACTTGACGTAGACGCAGGCCTTGTGCAAATCTAAATAATTATTATATTACAGTTAGAAATAAAGTGGTTATTTTGATTCTTTTTTATTTTATTTGATAAACAAATTTAGCCTCTACTGCACCCCAGGATATGACAATTGTTCGCCACTGTGGAGACAAAAACAGCAATACTGATGGAAAATATATTTTGTGGTATTTTCCACAGAGCTCTGTCAATATATTTGGGTCAAATAGAATATTTGTAAAATGCTATTTCTAATATTAATTTCCAGAGCCTATAGATTTAGAAAGCCAATGAGCTTTAAGAGGCAGGGTCTGACACTCATGTTGCCACAAAAGGCCTAATGCTGACCAACACAGCAATCCCATAATTAACAGCTATAAAACATATTTCTGTAATTATTTATTTTTTTTTCTTTTTTTTACTTGTCCTGTCCAGCATCGAAGCAAGCAGAATGGAAATCTGATTGCTTTATTCTGTTGAACAGTTTTGCTTTATCAAGCGGAGCTTTATGAATATAAGGCTCCACTTGATATCATGTATATTCATTTTATTTCTTTATTTAAACATTTGTCTATTACACCATTCCATTTCATACTGCTGGGCCTGACAAGGGAGAAATGAAAGTTAACAGAGGTAATGATAGAAAGTGAAACAGAGAGAGAGGAGTAAGGAAGAGGAAGAGAGAGAGGAGAGAAAACATGAATCCACTTACACAGTTCACTGGTACATCTGTACCGCGATCCCTAAACAACCAAGGTCTCTGTTGGAAAACAAAACAAGCAATCCCCTACAGGAGGACCTGCAGGTGGCTTAAATATCCTCAGATCATACAAACACACACAAACACACGCAGAACTACGCAGAGAAGAGGTACAACCTAGTCATCGCAATGGGAAGTAGAGAAGAGGTACAACCTAGTCATCGCAATGGGAAGCAGTGTCACAGTGTCAACATGCATAATAAAGGGTCTCCGTGGTGATACAGTCATGCAGATGCAGCCTCGTCTCTGCAAGGAGGAGGAAGCCCGCAAGGCTCACGACCCAGGCCCCCAGCAGCCACCCAGAGGCCCAGATCCCAGCCACCCCCCCCCCCAAAGAGCGGACATGCATCCCCCGAAGGGCGGCAAAAGGCGGCCCCAGCCGGAGCCCCCCGCAGTCTGGAGGCCCAGGCCCCAGCGGACCAAGACCAGCAGCTGCCGACCCCACCGGGCGTCCCCCGGAGCGGAGACAGCGCCGGGCCCAGGGCCCAAGCGCCCAGGAGCAGCCACCCCCCCCCCGGACTTGGGCGGCCCAACCGAAACCCAGGAGGACCGGACCCCCCAGACGACGCCCCCCCAGGGCAGGCCAGCCCCCACCCCAAAGTCCCTGCCCCATACACCTGACACCAGGGCGCCACCACCTCTACCACCCCCTACCCCGCCACCACGCTCACACACACACTCCCCACACACCTACCCCAACACTAGGGCTGAAAGATATACCGTCACCGCCCCCACATCGAGACACAGGCACCCAAGACATCAATACCGCAAGAGCAACCACATACAAGATACAGATCCCCCCTGCGCCCGCCCCGCATAAAAAGCCCCGGAAGCCACAAACAAAACCGCACCCCCCACCAAAGCGCCCGGCCCCCAACCAACCCGCAGCCACCCCGCACCACACCGACACCAAGATGCCCGGCACGAATACCGAGATACGAACCTCCGCCCACACCGCCCAGCCCTACCCAACACCTCCGTGTACCCCCCCCCACACACACATACACCCACCCACTCCGCTCTCCGACCTTACATACCCACACTCACTCCTCTCTCCACCCCCAACACTCTCCTCCCTCTACCGTCCACACCTACCCCCACCTCCTCATACCCTCTAACACGCACATGCACTCCCCCCACATAACTGCACCAACCCCTCCCCACCCCCCCACACATACGCCCCCACCTCCCTATACCCCCAATACCCCATACAGTCCCCCCTTACATGTCCAGCCCCGCCCATCCGCCCATCCCTCTGACCTATCACACTCCCGCCCTTCCTTCCTTCAGCCCCTCACGACCATCCCTACTAGACACTCACGAGCATGCCACTCCTTCCTCCATCCCCCTTTCCTCCAACCACTTACCCACATCTCCTCCCTCTTCCAGCCCAAGTTCCTCCCTCCCACATTTCCTCTTTCACACTCTCATTCATTATTCTCACATACCCACCTCTCTCTTGCCCATGCCCTCGTGCCTCCTGAGTGGTAGCTCGGGCCGGGGAAGGAGCCGCCAGCTCCAAGCCCCCAACACGTCCCCCCCCTACCACCACCCCCATCCCCCACCCCCCGGACGCAGCAGGCCAGGCATCCCCCAGGCCAGCAGATCTCCCGCAATGCAGCCAGCCTTAACCACTGGCGCGTGAAGTAGCCACTGTCCCCCCCTCCCCCAGTAGCGCCCGGGAGACCGGGGTATAAAAGGACCCTGTCCCCCCCCACCCCCCGCTCATGACTGTGTGTGTAAGATGTGTGTTGTTTGCAGTTAAAACTAAGGGGCAGTGCCAAGTCATGCCGGGAGTGGGGTCGCGTAGGGGCATGACCCCCCAACCGGCCCCTCCCTCCTTCCACACACTATATGGCCCGCCCCTCAGAAGTGGTTGTGAGCTGTTGTTATTTTATGTGTTTAGGTGTCTAAGTGTGGTTAAAACTGGGGAGCAGGCTGCCTCTAGACGTGGCAAGCAAAGGCACTTTGGTGCCCTCCCTCACCACGCCCGCTTGACACGCACCCCCTCCCCAAAACCCTACGTGTGTGTGTGTGAGGTAGGGAGGGGGGGGGGGGGGGGGGTCTTGGGAAAGTAGACCAGGGGGGTATGAATTCCCCCCTGGAAGAAGAGCCGTTACCGGCATTAGGTACCCCTGCCTCCCGGGATCCCCCCAGGGCAGAAGGGGCAGGCATGGCCGCCCCCACGGCCCGGCGTCCGGCGTTCACCACAGAGGGGCCAGCCTCGGCCCCTGGGGGCGCTCGACCACGCCAGGCCAGGGAGGGGGGAAAAGGGACGGGAGCGGAAAGGGTCGGCGGAGGGGCCAGAGTCACCGGCCCAACATCCCCAGGCCCCGCAAACCCCCCAAGAGGCACGCAGAGCTGCTTTTTTTTTTTTTTTTTTCCCCTCCCCCCCCCCCCCCCAACCCGACACACACAAACCCCACCAATGCACCACCACCCCCGTACCCAAACACCCATCATCCATGCACCCCCACCCACCCACCCACCCATCTCCACACACCCCCACAGGCAGCCACACACACACACAACCGCATTCACGCCCCCCCTCCAGTCACACACCCACCCACACATACCAAGGACGGGGACCACGGGGCCACCAGCCCCCCCCACGCCACAAGTCCACCGCCCCCAGCCCCCGGACCACACGAGACCAACCCTTTCTGTAATTAAACGGTTAAGAATTCAAGCTGTAAATGACCCCTTTTGCAAAATGAACAAAGATGAAATAACTCCAAGCACCTGCTATTATCATGAGTCTACAGATGCTCCATAACATTATCATAAGCTTTACACCAAAGTCTCCAGTTATTGTTTCTGACAGCATAGTTATACAGTATTTCTACTGAAATAACACTTTTCATAATAGACCGACTAAAATCCTATACCTATGTGATAGTGTATACCTGTACACAAAGTGCATCCAGTTGAAGAGGGAAACCTTTGACTTGCTGAACATAGATTTGTGTCTAATTGACCTCTTTAGTTTCCTCCCTCCGTGGTTATGGTGTTTGCAAACCCTAAAGATGTACAAATAAAGGTAAGGATGACACTGGCCAGGGTAGTGGCTGAAGCAATCTCAAACATTTTCATGTCAAGGCCCTCCAAATTAATGTGTATTTGATCTGAAAATATTTTGTACCAGGAACCCCATAAAATGTGTGTTAAAATGTTTCAAAAGGGTTGAATATTAATGTCTAGAAATTAATGTTAACATGAATTAAGATATATTGGGCACTCTTAATAGTTAACAAATTAATCTAATTTCATGCAATAAAAATAAAACTTACCATGCATAGTTGTCCACACAAACTGATTCCTTGAATTTCATCTTGTGTTTGCATTTTTGACATCTCATCCCTCTTCTCAGAAGCCTTTTCTTCTGCATCCATTTGATTATTTCTCTGTGTCTCCTTTTAGATTTAGTTCTGCTTTTCAATAAGCTGTCTTAGCTCAGTGGCTAAACCAGGCATTATTTGGCAACGATATCACAATACGACTTGATTAGGGCCTTTCTTCTTATCCTCTGTTCTTTCCACACACATCACAAACTCCGAATCTCTGTTACAAGCTCCCGCCAGATTACTACATATGAAACAAACCAATCATAATTGCATTCATGGGCTGGAGGCGGAGCCATGCGGCCTTCTCTATCATATTGGCTGGTTGTCAACTTGTCAATCACCTCGCATCACCACTGTGGCGTGTAGTGGTGTGCGAGCCCATCTTTTTCACTCAATCAGCAAATTCTTGATGCGCAGCTCATATTAGCATTGACTTCAAACAATGAATACACGGTCTGGTAAAACATCCAATACCAGTGTTCCCAGCGGCAATGGGCAAAATACCGGGATGATTCCAGGTACTGTTGGGAGGAAGAGAAAGAAGTCAACTGTGCAAACTACACCTGTGGACCATGCGGTGCACACGGACAACAACTGTGACGGTAAGCTAGACTACATATTAGCAAAGTCCTGCTAGAAGTAGAACGAGGGTTAGCCCGACTAATGAAGTGGCCAATGTTGTGTGCGTGTGTGTGTGTTTGTGTGTGTGTGCGCGTGCGTGTAAGTGTGTACGTGTGTGTGTTTGTGTGCGCGCGCGCGTACACAGGCGGGCGCACGCTCGAAGCTAATAGAAGACTTAGTCTTGAGTTGTAAGAGTTGTTGTAGGCCCACATTTAGTAGAATTGTTATTTTCGGAGAGCAACACGGTGCATACAAAGTATTCATGCTGATTGAATGTTGACACCGTCAATTACAATGGCTGAGCTATATATTGATGTTTATATATAGAATAATGGGTGTCTGTTCCTGGTTTTTAAAGTTATTACTGTAAAGTGATGTAATTATATGAATTTACCAGACTGATCTAGCTGGTAAAACTTGCAAAATCATAAAAACAAGAATCATGATACTCATGTGCTTATATGCGTCTGATCTGAACTTTAATTCAAGGCTTAGGCAAAATATCAAGGTGTTGGGATCTATGGTTGTTCCTGGTGTGTTCCAGCAGCTGTCCACCAGAGGTCGTCCAGGAGCAGCTGAAAGGATTGAATCTCCAGCAGGTGTGCAGCTCCACACCTGCATTCCATTACCTTCATCAAGAGGAGGATAAGAGGAGTCTGCTGCCAGCTCTTCAGTGCCTGAGTGTTAGCCCTCTGTGGTAACGTCAAGCCCCTCTGTGTTTCTTTGAGCTCATCTGTGCTGACAACCCTTATGATTCTCCCTCTGTTTACTCCTTCAAGGACAACCCGGATTAATTCCTCCAAGATTCTTCAGCTCCAAACCACAACCTTCACACACCTTGGAAATCTGGATTTACCCACCACAGCTGGCATCAAGACTCCCATTCCATCCGTCCTCAAACTCTGCAAACCTGTCTGCCCTCCAACGATCTCCACCTGTCTACAACTCTCTGGAACCACTTACCCACAGACTGGATCCCACTCACCATCTCCCACGCTGACCTTGTTAACGCTCACCATAAGCCTTTACCATTCAGCATCTTCCAATATCGCTTCTTGGTCTCACAATCTCATCCCCTTCTTCCAGTGATCCCTTCTCCCAGCCTCTCCAGAACCCTCCTTGGACTATCACCACTTACCATAATAAACATCTTAAATTCTATCGTCTCCTGAGTGTTGCATGTGGGTCAGGCAAATATCTAAAACCATGACAGAACACTCAGGCCGTTCTGACCCAGCAGACACTCTCAGGAGGGCTCTTACAGAACAGAGTTCCCTCATTCAGTCCCATGACACCGTTCTCCGATCACTGGCTGAACAGGACACTACAAACGTACGTCTGGATCACTAAACTCAACTTTTACTAAATATGCAAACAAACCAGTCTCTATCTCCTCCAGCAGCCGTCCCAGGCATTCCACCAGTTTCCCAGGTTCTTGCCACCTCCCGTGATGTCAGTTCCCCAACCCCTGAGAAGTTTTCAGGTGATGTAGATCGCTGTGGTGGTTTCATTCTGCAGTGCACCTTGGTTTTCAACCGTTCACCACAATGTTTTCCCCATGACGATTCAAAGATTTTCTATGTTTTAGGACTCTTCACAGACAAGGCCTTAAAATGGGCAGAAGCCAGATTCCAGAACCACCTGGACTTTGGCTGCACTTATGATCAATTTATTGAAGAATTTAAACATTCAGTGATGACTCTGACCACACTGCCCTCTCCAGAAGGCTTTGGTCCATCACGCAGGGTCAGAGATCAGTTTCAGAGTTCTCCATTGAATTCAGAACGTTAGCCGCTGCTTCTGGGTGGAACTCGTGTGCACTTAAGAGTGCCTTTTTTCAACCCCTAAATGAGTCAATTAAAGACGAAATGGCCCCATTAGATGAGCCCAAGTCCCTGAACGAGCTCATATCTCTGGCTACCCGTTTAGACAACCGCCTGAGAGAGAGGAAACGAGAGAAGACAAGACGACACAGGATTAATCAATTGCATCCCACTAACACTCTCTCTCATTCACCACCCAGATCCAGCACTCCAGAACCTGAACCCATGCAGGTCGGCCGGACCCGTTTGACTCCAGAGGAACGGCAGCGACGAGTGGAATCAAATCAGTGCATTTATTGTGGTTCCCCTAACCATTTCATTGCCTCCTGTCCCATCCGGCCAAAAGAGAGGGTCCGTCAATAGGTAGGGAGAGGTTGACGGACCACCTTAAGACCAGCACATCTCCCCGCTTCATTCTGCCAGCCACCCTTGTGTTTAATAATGATGCTCTTTCCCTCACTGCTCTTATTGACTCAGGCTGTGAACAGAATTTAATCGATCACTCACTAGTCCAGCAAGCCCGAATTGAGACCATTCCCTTGACTACTCCACTGAAGGTCTCTGCCCTTAATGGTGACGCCCTACCCAAGATCACCCACAAGACCAAACCTCTGCAACTGGTCATCTCTGGTAACCACCATGAACTGGTTTCATTTTATGTATTCCCCACAACTCACTCATCCATTGTCCTGGGTTTCAACTGGCTCAACCACCACAATCCACATCTTAACTGGTCAGACCTCAGGATTGATGCTTGGTCTACTAACTGTCTTGTTTGCAGTCTGCCATTCCTAGCTCATCCCCAGCCAGCCCAGAACAAATCGACCCTGTGGATCTCTCTCTATTCCCAGAAGAATATCACGACCTTGCCCAAGTATTCAGTAAACACAAGGCTCTCTCCTTGCCACCGCACCGCCCCTATGACTGTGCAATAGACCTTCTCCCTGGAGCTCCACTTCCTTCGAGCCGACTTTACAACATCTCCCGTCCTGAAAGAGAAGCCATGGAGAAATACATTCATGAATCTCTTGCTGCTGGACTCATCCGCCATTCATCATCACCGCTAGGGGCAGGTTTCTTTTTTGTCAGCAAGAAAGATGGCTCCCTCCAACCCTGTATCGACTACAGAGGACTTAACCAAATCACCATTAAGAACAAATATCCTTTACCTCTTATTTCCTCAGCCTTTGAACCTGTTAACAATGCCACAATCTTCACGAAACTTGATCTCCGTAATGCCTACCACCTTGTTCGTATCTGCCAAGGGGATGAGTGGAAAACTGCCTTCAAGACCCCCATTGGACATTTTGAACATCTTGTCATGCCTTTCGGACTATGCAACGCACCAGCTGTCTTCCAAGCCTTGGTCAATGATGTGCTCCGGGACTTTCTGAACATTTTTGTCTTTGTCTATTTAGACGATATCCTGATTTTCTCCAAGACCCCATCAGATCACCTCAAACATGTACGCCTGGTCCTCCAACGACTCCTTGAAAATCGCCTCTATGTCAAGGCTGAAAAATGCGAGTTCAACAAATCTTCAGTGACTTTCCTTGGATACATCCTTGAGGGTGGACAGGTACGCGCAGATCCAGAGAAGGTGAAGGCGGTTTTGGACTGGCCTACACCCCAGACCCGAAAACAACTCCAAAGATTCTTAGGTTTTGCCAATTTTTACCGCCGTTTCATTAGAAACTACAGTCAGACCGCTTCCCCACTTTCTGCTCTCACGTCCACCAAAACTGTTTTTTCCTGGACCCCTGAAGCTAACACAGCCTTCCTGGACCTCAAGGAGAGATTTTCCAAGGCCCCAATCCTAGTTCAGCCCGACCCCCACAAACAGTTCATCGTTGAAGTGGATGCCTCAGAGACAGGGGTTGGTGCAGTCTTGTCTCAACGTTTTGATGAAAAACTTCACCCCTGTGCTTTCTTCTCCCGCAGATTGTCTCCACCTGAGAGAAACTGATGTGGGGGATCGGGAACTTTTGGCCATTAAACTTGCTTTGGAGGAGTGGCGCCATTGGTTGGAGGGTGCAGAACATCCCGTGTTGGTTTGGACCGATCACAAGAACTTGTCCTACCTTCAGTCAGCAAAACGCCTCAACTCCCGTCAGTCTCGATGGTCTCTGTTCTTTTCACGCTTCAATCTGTCCATTTCATATCGTCCAGGGTCAAAACATCAAACCGGATGCGCTGTCCCGCCAATTTTCTGCTGATGTAGACAAGGCTCCTGTTCCCATCCTACCCCCCAGCTGCACAGTCGGTGCCCTGTCCTGGGATATAGAAGACATCATAAACCAAGCCCTTCAGAGTGATCCTGATCCAGGAACCGGTCCACCCAACAGAACCTACGTACCTTCTTCAGTTCGCTCTCGCCTCATCCATTGGATCCATTCTGCCAAGTTTTCAGCTCATCCAGGTATCAGTCGGACCATCGCACTCTAATCGCCGGTTCTGGTGGCCCTCACTCCACAAAGATTTGAAGGAGTACATCCTCGCCTGTCCTGTCTGTGCTAAAAATAAATCTTCCCATCGGCCTCCTGCCGGACTCCTTCAACCTCTGGCCATCCCAAAGCGCCCCTGGTCCCACATTGCAATAGACTTCATTACTGGACTTCCCCCATCCAAAGGTATGACCACCATATTCACCATAATCGACCGTTTTTCAAAAGCCTGCCATCTCATTCCCCTCAGGAAACTCCCCTCAGCCTTCCAGACAGCTCAACTCCTTGTGAAACACGTCTTCCGTCTCCATGGCATCCCCCAGGAAATCCTGTCTGATCGTGGCCCACAATTCACCTCATGGGTATGGAAGCAGTTCTGTCTTGCCCTGAATGCCAAAGTCTCTCTCACCTCTGGTTGTCATCCTCAGTCTAATGGCCAAACTGAACGGATGAATCAGGAACTCGAATCCTCCCTCAGATGTCTCACTTCCACCAACCCATCCGTTTGGAGTCAGTTTCTCCCCTGGGTTGAGTATGCTCACAATTCATACATCTCCTCTGCCACTGGTTTGTCCCCTTTTGAGGTCTCCCTGGGCTATCAACCACCCTTGTTTCCCTCTGATGAAAAGGACATCTCAGTCACGTCAGTTCACCACCACATTCGTAGCTGCAAACACATCTGGTCCTGTGCCCTCACTGTTCTACATCGCACCACTGTACAGAACCGGCGCTTTGCAGATCGCAAGAGGATTCCGGCTCCTCAGTATTCTCCTGGTCAGAAGGTTTGGCTCTCGTCTCGGGATGTTCCCCTCAAATCTGTATCCAGGAAACTTGCTCCCAAATTCCTCGGCCCCTATGAGATCGAGGCTGTCATCGGTCCCTCTGCTGTTCGTCTCCGTTTGCCCTCTGCTCTTCGCATTCACCCCACATTCCATGTTTCTCAGGTCAAGCCAGTCCTTTCAAGCACTTTGTGCCCTCCTTCCGGGCCCCCTCCGCCCGCCCGGGTTGTTGGGGGGCACCCTGCTTACACCATCCGTCGGATTGTTGGTTCCCGGCGGCGGGGTCGTGGTTGGCAGTACCTTGTCGACTGGGAGGGTTATGGTCCGGATGAGCGCTCTTGGGTGCCGTGGTCCTTCATTTTGGATCCGGACCTTATCGCTTCCTACCGTGCTTCTCTCCCGTCCTGCTTCTGGGCCGCCGGGTGGCGGCCGTTGGGGGGGGGGGGGGGGGGGATGTTATGTTGGGATCTATGGTTGTTCCTGGTGTGTTCCAGCAGCTGTCCACCAGAGGTCGTCCAGGAGCAGCTGAAAGGATTGAATCTCCAGCAGGTGTGCAGCTGCACACCTGCATTCCATTACCTTCATCAAGAGGAGGATAAGAGGAGTCTGCTGCCAGCTCTTCAGTGCCTGAGTGTTAGCCCTCTGTGGTAACGTCAAGCCCCTCTGTGTTTCTTTGAGCTCATCTGTGCTGACAACCCTTATGATTCTCCCTCTGTTTACTCCTTCAAGGACAACCCGGATTAATTCCTCCAAGATTCTTCAGCTCCAAACCACAACCTTCACACACCTTGGAAATCTGGATTTACCCACCACAGCTGGCATCAAGACTCCCATTCCATCCGTCCTCAAACTCTGCAAACCTGTCTGCCCTCCAACGATCTCCACCTGTCTACAACTCTCTGGAACCACTTACCCACAGACTGGATCCCACTCACCATCTCCCACGCTGACCTTGTTAACGCTCACCGTAAGCCTTTACCATTCAGCATCTTTCAATATCGCTTCTTGGTCTCACAATCTCATCCCCTTCTTCCAGTGATCCCTTCTCCCAGCCTCTCCAGAACCCTCCTTGGACTATCACCACTTACCATAATAAACATCTTAAATTCTATCGTCTCCTGAGAGTGTTGCATGTGGGTCAGGCAAATATCTAAAACCATGACACCCTAAAAATACTTTCAAAAAGGTCACATCTCTCTTCCGGCTCTCAGCGAGTGCAGATGTGCTTCCCTCTGCTCCCGTCTCCCTGCTTTCCCTGCAATCTTTGTCTTGTCTCTCTCAGAGCTTCTGTCTGTGTTTTCTCCCAAACTTCAACTTTTGGAAATCATGGATCTGGTCGGCTGGTCTCTCAACGCATTGGATACAACTTTTTCCACCCAAAGCATTGGAGACCGCTGGGACTTAAAGGCAGGCAAGAAAACAGATGTCAGCCTGACCCAAAGAATCCTACTTATCTAATCTACTCCCCAATGTCCTTGGAGAAACTGCCGAAGTGAAGCTCTGCAACCCCCCCCCCCTCCCTCCACGGGAGCAGTAGACACTCTGGCAAGGCTGTTCTTATCACCTACAGACTTTGTGTGTGTGCTCTGTCTCTCGCTCACGCACACACATCACACGATACTGACACACACATGTCCACTGCACTGCTGGTCCTTCAACTTCCTCCCACCAGAAATCGGTGGAGGATGGAAAGATGCGCCCCCTGTTTGGCTGCGTCTCCTCTCTCACTGGGCTCTGGACCCCTCCTCCTCCCTACCACATGTGTCATGATATTGTGATTGTCTGTATACGTGCTAAATTGTACTGAGGGTGTTTTTTTTAACCCATCACGTCCTCTGCAGAGGGCGGGACAGTGGTTTCTTTTTTTCTCCCCTCCCCCACCTGTCCCAATGTTTTTCTGTTACCCCTCCTGTAAAGCACTTTGTGTGTCCAATGGGTACTGTAAAGGGCTATATAAATAAAATTGATTTGATCTCCCAGCCGTGTGTGTGTATATATATATATAAAATAGTCTGTACAGATCCATTTCTTATATTCATTAATGATGTTTAATAGTTATACAATTACGTTCACTCATTCAGAGATCTAGTGCAGCTATCTAGAGCCAGCT
Organism: Atherinomorus stipes; assembly: GCA_023101725.1. NCBI lineage: Eukaryota > Metazoa > Chordata > Actinopteri > Atheriniformes > Atherinidae > Atherinomorus > Atherinomorus stipes. The sequence continues at coordinate 490,441 of JALJCO010003425.1, forward strand.
GCTTATTTTATTTTACTGTCACCTGGCTTTTGTGATTGTCATTTTTTAATTCTTTATCCTATCATTGCAGATACTGAGGCAAGTGTAGCTCCAACAGCATATTTACATATTAAGAAGAAGCAGCACATACTCTCAGAGAAAATCAGTGACCTGACTCAGGAGAGAGACTCCCTCTGCCAACAAGTTGGTCAAAGTAAGTAGGCCTAACACTTTCTTGAAAAAACATGTTTGCAACCTGACAATGATACTTGGGCCGTTTTAAAAATATATAAGTTAGTTGAGTGTAAGAAAGGCCTACATTTCATGGTGACAAGACCTCCAACAGAGCACGAGTGTTATTACCCCCAAAATACGCATGCACACTTAATATCTGGATGATATCAGTTGAATTGATTAACAGCAGACACATTTGTCCAACTAATGAGATCACACCTTGATGAATCAGTGAAACGGAAAGTCTTAATAAATGTAAATGTTGATGACACTGCCTGTAAGTTGACTTGTATCTTCATAGTTAGTAATGAATTTGGTAAAGTATGTTCTATTATGTTGTATATACAGATGATGGTGGGACAATTGACACATCTTCCTCGGCCAACCCGTCTCCTGGTGCATCTTCTTTCTCTTCATCCTCTAGTCCAACCAACTCCACATCATCTTCTTCATCCAGCTCCTCATCCTCATCAACTGATTCTTCCGATTCAGAGAAGAAATTGAAGAAAAGACACAAGAAGAAAAAGAAGCACCACCACCAGTCTCGAGAAAAAGGACAAGAGGAAGAAAAAAAAGGCAACATGGCAAGCAGAGGTAAATGTAAAGAGAGGAAGGGAACAAGGCTGCTTCCCTCATGCGTGTCAGGCATGTAGACATCACAGTGTCTGTCTCTCTCACACATACATATATATTATATACAGTTGTGGAAAAAATGAAGAAACCTCCCTTGTGTTCTAATATCTCATGGTCATTTTAATGCCTGGTTCTTAAAGTACATTTGTCTGGACAAATATAATAACAAAAATAGCTCTCAAGTTTAATTTAAGAACTGATATCAGCTATTTTATATGCTTTTCTTAATAAGTGGTTTTGGTTATTAAGTTCTTACATCAATAGGTATGGCATTGTACTGCCAAAAACAGCTTTTAGGCATTCTAGATTTTCTTTTCTGTCTCTTTTAGTCACGTGATTCACACCACAGTTGGTACTCGGTTGCATAACCATTAGTTTTTTATGACAAGGGTGGTCTCAATTTTTTATGGCTGTATATATTAGGGATGGGCACTTTAGATAATTTTCAAAGTCGACTAGTCAGGCAAATCAAAATCAGTTAATCTGTTAGTCCTGTTGTAGCTCGGGTCAAGTTCAATAAGGGTCCAGGTTGTGCTAAGACATGTTCATATTAATGCCAATGACTTGATTTTGATTTACTTTTTTTCATGTCCAGCACAAAAAGTGCCCAAACCTCAGGGGTTTGTATACTGTTGTATATACTGCTGTTCTGCCATACAGAGGAGTTACTGGTAGACCATCTCAGAGTTATTGAATGGTATGAGTGGCTTGCCCGTAAGCATCGCAAGGAGCCATTAGGACGGATAATCCATGACATTGCTGTGATGTATAGACATTAAATGTCTCTCTGAAATATTCTGTTAATCAAGTGTTCAGCACAAAACATACTTAAACCTCATGGGTTTGTATACTGTTGTATACTGCTGTTCTGCCATGTGATGGCTCAGTATGTGTGTGTGTGTACATTAAAGACAATGTTCAACATGTTATCTGTTGTATGTCTTTGGTAAAATATAGTACACAGACAATTCTATGGGTGGAGGAGGGTTGAGGTGCAAAAAATGTGATATTTTAAATACCACATTAAATTTCTGACCCTTGAACTCACCCATATGCTGTTCTACAAAGTGTCACTGTTATTAGTAGATGGTTAAACTATTAACAAGTGATCTCTAAGTGTGAGTTAATGTAGTAGTAAAGTATTAGCTATAAGCTTATGTATGTTATTGGGACGTTATTCTAAAGTTGCAACAATTCCTCATTTATCAGCAGTTAATAAATGAGGAATAGTTGCAACTTTAGAATAACGTCCCAATAGTATATAAACTACTAACTGATACTTAACAAGTCATTAGTAAGTAATTCACTGATGACTTGTTCATGATCTATGAGGTATGGTTATAAATTATTAATATACAGTTAACAAGTCATTTATAACTCATTAACTAACAGTTTGTTAATGGTTTATAAACTATCTTTAAGGCATCTTTATAAATCATCAACAAATTACTAACACACACTTAACAAGTGATTAATAACGCACTAAATAACAGTTTACAAATGATCTACTGACTAGTTATAACGGATAGTTATTATAAAGTGTTACCAAGACATTAATGGTTTTCCTTGCTTCCATTACATATCAAATAAGTAAGGTGGTGCTCCGAGGCTGTATTAGTATTGATATTAATAGAAATATTAGTATTAATATTAATATCATACATAGTGACGCTACATATTGTGATGCCCAAGCTAAATCACAACAACTGTAGTCATCTGGTTCTGGTTCTGGTCCTGGTCCTGATTCTGGTTCTGGTCTGTAGTCATTTGGTTCTGGTTCTGGTCTGTAGTCATTTGGTTCTTGTCCTGATCCTGGTTCTGGTCCTGGTCCTGATTCTGGTTCTGGTCTATAGTCATTTGGTCCTGGTCCTGATTCTGGTTCTGGTCTATAGTCATCTGGTTCTGGTCCTGGTTCTGGTCTGTAGTCATCTGGTTCTGGTCTGTAGTGTTCTGGTTCTGGTCTGTAGTCATCTGGTCCTGGTCTGTAGTCATTTGGTTCTGGTCTGTAGTCATCTGGTTCTGGTCCTGGTTCTGGTCTGTAGTCATTTGGTTCTGGTCCTGGTTCTGGTCTGTAGTCATCTGGTTCTGGTCCTGGTTGTGGTTCTGGTCTGTAGTCATCTGGTTCTGGTCTGTAGTCATCTGGTTCTGGTTCTGGTCTGTAGTCATTTGGTTCTGGTTCTGGTCTGTAGTCATTTGGTTCTGGTCCTGGTTGTGGTTCTGGTCTGTAGTCATCTGGTTCTGGTCTGTAGTCATTTGGTTCTGGTCCTGGTTCTGGTCTGTAGTCATTTGGTCCTGGTCTGTAGTCATTTGGTTCTGGTCTGTAGTCATCTGGTTCTGGTCCTGGTTCCGGTCTGTAGTCATTTGGTCCTGGTCTGTAGTCATTTGGTTCTGGTCTGTAGTCATCTGGTTCTGGTCCTGGTTCTGGTCTGTAGTCATTTGGTTCTGGTTCTGGTCTGTAGTCATCTTGTTCTGGTCCTGGTTCTGGTTCTGGTCTGTAGTCATTTGGTTCTTGTCCTGATCCTGGTTCTGGTCCTGGTCTGTAGTCATTTGGTTCTGGTTCTGGTCTATAGTCATCTGGTTCTGGTCCTGGTTCTGGTCTGTAGTCATCTGGTTCTGGTCTGTAGTGTTCTGGTTCTGGTCTGTAGTCATCTGGTCCTGGTCTGTAGTCATTTGGTTCTGGTCTGTAGTCATCTGGTTCTGGTCCTGGTTCTGGTCTGTAGTCATTTGGTTCTGGTCCTGGTCTGTAGTCATCTGGTTCTGGTCCTGGTTCTGGTCTGTAGTCATCTGGTTCTGGTCCTGGTTCTGGTTCTGGTCTGTAGTCATCTGGTTCTGGTCTGTAGTCATTTGGTTCTGGTCCTGGTTGTGGTTCTGGTCTGTAGTCATTTGGTTCTGGTCCTGGTTGTGGTTCTGGTCTGTAGTCATCTGGTTCTGGTCTGTAGTCATTTGGTTCTGGTCCTGGTTCTGGTCTGTAGTCATTTGGTCCTGGTCTGTAGTCATTTGGTTCTGGTCTGTAGTCATGTGGTTCTGGTCCTGGTTATGGTCTGTAGTCATTTGGTTCTGGTCTGTAGTCATCTGGTTCTGGTCCTGGTTCTGGTTCTGGTCTGTAGTCATTTGGTTCTTGTCCTGATCCTGGTTCTGGTCCTGGTCTGTAGTCATTTGGTTCTGGTCCTGGTCCTGATTCTGGTTCTGGTCTATAGTCATCTGGTTCTGGTCCTGGTTCTGGTCTGTAGTCATCTGGTTCTGGTTCTGGTCTGTAGTGTTCTGGTTCTGGTCTGTAGTCATTTGGTTCTGGTCTGTAGTCATCTGGTTCTGGTCCTGGTTCTGGTCTGTAGTCATTTGGTTCTGGTCCTGGTCTGTAGTCATCTGGTTCTGGTCCTGGTTCTGGTCTGTAGTCATTTGGTTCTGGTCCTGGTCTGTAGTCATCTGGTTCTGGTCCTGGTTCTGGTTCTTGTCTGTAGTCATCTGGTTCTGGTCTGTAGTCATCTGGTTCTGGTCTGTAGTCATCTGGTTCTGGTTCTGGTCTGTAGTCATTTGGTTCTGGTTCTGGTCTGTAGTCATTTGGTTCTGGTCCTGGTTGTGGTTCTGGTCTGTAGTCATCTGGTTCTGGTCTGTAGTCATTTGGTCCTGGTCTGTAGTCATCTGGTTCTGGTCCTGGTCTTTAGTCATCTGGTTCTGGATCTGGTTCTGGTCTTTAGTCATCTGGTTCTGGATCTGGTTCTGGTCTGTAGTCATCTGGTTCTGGTCCTGGTTCTGGTCTGTAGTCATTTGGTTCTGGTCCTGGTCTGTAGTCATCTGGTTCTGGTCCTGGTTCTGGTTCTTGTCTGTAGTCATCTGGTTCTGGTCTGTAGTCATCTGGTTCTGGTTCTGGTCTGTAGTCATTTGGTTCTGGTTATGGTCTGTAGTCATTTGGTTCTGGTCCTGGTTGTGGTTCTGGTCTGTAGTCATCTGGTTCTGGTCTGTAGTCATTTGGTTCTGGTCCCGGTTCTGGTCTGTAGTCATTTGGTCCTGGTCTGTAGTCATCTGGTTCTGGTCCTGGTCTGTAGTCATCTGGTTCTGGATCTGTTTCTGGTCTGTAGTCATCTGGTTCTGGTCCTGGTTCTGGTCTGTAGTCATTTGGTTCTGGTCCTGGTTCTGGATCTGTTCTGTAGTCATTTGGATCTGGTCTGTAGTCATTTGGTTCTGGTCTGTAGTCATTTGGTTCTGGTCCTGGTTCTGGTCTGTAGTCATTTGGTTCTGGTCCTGGTTCTGGTTCTGGTCTGTAGTCATTTGGTTCTGGTCCCGGTTCTGGTCTGTAGTCATTTGGTTCTGGTTCTGGTCTGTAGTCATTTGGTCCTGGTTCTGTAGTCATCTGGTTCTGGTCCTGGTTCTGGTCCTGGTCTGTAGTCATCTGGTTCTGGTCCTGGTCTGTAGTCATCTGGTTCTGGTTCTGGTTATGGTCTGTAGTCATTTGGTTCTGGTTATGGTCTGTAGTCATTTGGTTCTGGTTCTGGTTCTGGTCTGTAGTCATCTGGTTCTGGTCTGTAGTCATTTGGTTCTGGTCCTGGTTCTGGTCTGTAGTCATCTGGTTCTGGTTCTGGTCTGTCGTCATTTGGTTCTGGTCTGTAGTCATTTGGTTCTGGTTCTGGTCTGTAGTCATCTGGTTCTGGTCTGTAGTCATTTGGTTCTGGTTCTGGTCTGTAGTCATTTGGTTCTGGTTCTGGTCCTGGTCCTGGTTGTGGTTCTGGTCTGTAGTCATCTGGTTCTGGTCCTGGTTCTGGTCTGTAGTCATTTGGTTCTGGTCCTGGTTCTGGTCTGTAGTCATTTGGTTCTGGTCTGTAGTCATTTGGTTCTGGCTCTGGTCTGTAGTCATTTGGTTCTGGTCTGTAGTCATTTGGTTCTGGTTATGGTCTGTAGTCATTTGGTTCTGGTCTGTAGTTATTTGGTTCTGGTCTGTAGTCATTTGGTTCTGGTTCTGGTCTGTAGTCATTTGGTTCTGGTTCTGGTCTGTAGTCATCTGGTTCTGGTCCTGGTCTGTAGTCATCTGGTTCTGGTTCTGGTCTGTAGTCATTTGGTTCTGGTTCTGGTCTGTAGTCATCTGGTTCTGGTCCTGGTCTGTAGTCATCTGGTTCTGGTTCTGGTCTGAAGTCATTTGGTCCTGGTCCTGATTCTGGTTCTGGTCTGTAGTCATTTGGTTCTGGTCCTGGTTGTGGTTCTGGTCTGTAGTCATCTGGTTCTGGTCTGTAGTCATTTGGTCCTGGTCTGTAGTCATCTGGTTCTGGTCCTGGTCTTTAGTCATCTGGTTCTGGATCTGGTTCTGGTCTTTAGTCATCTGGTTCTGGATCTGGTTCTGGTCTGTAGTCATCTGGTTCTGGTCCTGGTTCTGGTCTGTAGTCATTTGGTTCTGGTCCTGGTCTGTAGTCATCTGGTTCTGGTCCTGGTTCTGGTTCTTGTCTGTAGTCATCTGGTTCTGGTCTGTAGTCATCTGGTTCTGGTTCTGGTCTGTAGTCATTTGGTTCTGGTTATGGTCTGTAGTCATTTGGTTCTGGTCCTGGTTGTGGTTCTGGTCTGTAGTCATCTGGTTCTGGTCTGTAGTCATTTGGTTCTGGTCCCGGTTCTGGTCTGTAGTCATTTGGTCCTGGTCTGTAGTCATCTGGTTCTGGTCCTGGTCTGTAGTCATCTGGTTCTGGATCTGTTTCTGGTCTGTAGTCATTTGGTTCTGGTCCTACTCCTGTTTCTGGTTCTGGTCTGTAGTCATTTGGTTCTGGTCCTGGTTCTGGATCTGTTCTGTAGTCATTTGGATCTGGTCTGTAGTCATTTGGTTCTGGTCTGTAGTCATTTGGTTCTGGTCCTGGTTCTGGTCTGTAGTCATTTGGTTCTGGTCCTGGTTCTGGTTCTGGTCTGTAGTCATTTGGTTCTGGTCCCGGTTCTGGTCTGTAGTCATTTGGTTCTGGTTCTGGTCTGTAGTCATTTGGTCCTGGTTCTGGTCTGTAGTCATCTGGTTCTGGTCCTGGTTCTGGTCCTGGTCTGTAGTCATCTGGTTCTGGTCCTGGTCTGTAGTCATCTGGTTCTGGTTCTGGTTATGGTCTGTAGTCATTTGGTTCTGGTTATGGTCTGTAGTCATTTGGTTCTGGTTCTGGTTCTGGTCTGTAGTCATCTGGTTCTGGTCTGTAGTCATTTGGTTCTGGTCCTGGTTCTGGTCTGTAGTCATCTGGTTCTGGTTCTGGTCTGTCGTCATTTGGTTCTGGTCTGTAGTCATTTGGTTCTGGTCTGTAGTCATTTGGTTCTGGTTCTGGTCTGTAGTCATCTGGTTCTGGTCTGTAGTCATTTGGTTCTGGTTCTGGTCTGTAGTCATTTGGTTCTGGTTCTGGTCCTGGTCCTGGTTGTGGTTCTGGTCTGTAGTCATCTGGTTCTGGTCCTGGTTCTGGTCTGTAGTCATTTGGTTCTGGTCCTGGTTCTGGTCTGTAGTCATTTGGTTCTGGTCTGTAGTCATTTGGTTCTGGCTCTGGTCTGTAGTCATTTGGTTCTGGTCTGTAGTCATTTGGTTCTGGTTATGGTCTGTAGTCATTTGGTTCTGGTTATGGTCTGTAGTCATTTGGTTCTGGTCTGTAGTTATTTGGTTCTGGTCTGTAGTCATTTGGTTCTGGTTCTGGTCTGTAGTCATTTGGTTCTGGTTCTGGTCTGTAGTCATCTGGTTCTGGTTCTGGTCTGTAGTCATTTGGTTCTGGTTCTGGTCTGTAGTCATCTGGTTCTGGTCCTGGTCTGTAGTCATCTGGTTCTGGTTCTGGTCTGAAGTCATTTGGTCCTGGTCCTGATTCTGGTTCTGGTCTGTAGTCATTTGGTCCTGGTTCTGGTCTGTAGTCATCTGGTTTTGGTTCTGGTCTGTAGTCATCTGGTCCTGGTTCTGGTCTGTAGTCATTTGGTTCTGGTCCTGGTTCTGGTCTGTTGTGATCTGGTTATGGTTCTGGTCTGTAGTCATTTGGTTCCGGTTCTGGTCTGTAGTCATCTGGTTCTGGTCCTGGTTCTGGTCTGTAGTCATTTGGTTCTGGTTCTGGTCTGTAGTCATTTAGTCCTGGTTCTGGTCTGTAGTCATTTAGTTCTGGTCCTGGTTCTGGTCTGTAGTCATTTGGTCCTGGTTCTTGTTCTGGTCTGTGGTCTTTTGGTTCTGGTCCTGGTTCTGGTCTGTAGTCATCTGGTTCCGGTCCTGGTTATGGTTCTGGTCTGTAGTCATTCGGTTCTGGTCCTGGTTCTGGTTCTGGTTCTGGTTCTGGTCTGTAGTCATTTGGTTCAGCTGGTTGTGGTTTTTTAGGGACTGGAACAAGACAGGATGTTTTCCACAGCACAGGAACTCTGTTCTGTCTCAGGCTGGTGTTAAAAAGGTGCTGGAGAACCGGACATAGTTGTTCTGAGCAGGTCTGGAGAACTCTGGGACTGACACCATCTGGACCTGCAGCCTTGTTCCGGTTCAGTTTCTCTAGTTGTTTCTTGACCTGGTCACAGGAGACAGTCAGGCTGGAGGTGGAGACAGAGGAGGTCTCAGGATGTCCTGATGTGGAGACAGGGGAGGTCTCAGGATGTCCTGATGTGGAGACAGGGGAGGAGGTCTCAGGATGTCCTGATGTGGAGACAGAGGAGGTCTCAGGATGTCCTCATGTGGGGACAGAGGAGGTCTCAGGATGTCCTCATGTGGGGACAGAGGAGGTCTCAGGATGTCCTCATGTGGGGACAGAGGAGGCCTCAGGATGTCCTCATGTGGGGACAGAGGAGGCTGTGTTCAGGTCCATGACTGAGGTGCAGTACTGTGTATACTGTACATATACACCCCTTTGCATTTCTATGACATTGCCGGTATACAGTACTGTGTATATATATATGTCAAGATGGCGCCGTCATGTCTGGTCGCTCGTCTGGCGTCTGCTTGTTTGTCCGTGTTTTTCCTGTGTCTGTTGCTGTCTTGGACCATCGGCCGGTGTGCCGACTCCCTCCTGGTCTATGACCGCATGACTCTCATGGCTCTACGCTACAGTCTGGGCAGACCGGGGTGTTATGCAAGAGGGACGCTGCCGCCGCTGCTCTCTGGGATTCCCGACTACCTCCGCTGTCATCCACCACCGCCGAAAAGCAGAAGACGCTCCCGCCGCCGGGGAAAGCGCGGTGGTAAGCGGGTGAAAATTCACAGGCTGCTGGTGTGTTCTTCCTTGACGCCACCGTAGGATCGTGGAGCCCTTTTTCTGGATCGCTGCTACTCCCACCTGGTTTCTGTTGTGGGTCCAGCTGAACGGGGGTTCTTCAGCCGCCCTCGCCACCCGCGGTCTCGGGGAGCTGATCTGGGAAACTTGCGGCCTCTTCCTCGGGTTCTCCTGAACTCCGGTGTTTCTCCGGACCCGGCTCTGGATACATCTGCTTCGTCATCATCAACAATTCATATCTGTCTGATCAACGCTAGATCTCTGGTAAACAAGACGTTTATCCTGAAGGAATTCTTTACCTCAAACGGCCTGGATATCATCGCGGTCACTGAGACTTGGATGAATGTTGGTGAGTCCAGCGCTCTCGCGGATGTTTTGCCTCCTAACTGTGGCTACGTTAATTCTCCACGGACATCAGGCCGTGGAGGCAGAACAATGTCCATGTTTAGAAATTCTTACATGTGCAAGCAATGTCCACTGTCCTCTTATAGTAGTTTTGAGTATCACGCTTTTGTCTTAAGGTCTTCTCGCCCCATTTTGTGTGTAGTTATTTACTGTCCTCCTAAATATAATAATGTCTTCATGGATGAACTCGCTGAACTTTTGTGTATAGTTCTACCCAAATATGAGGGTATTTTATTGCTCGGTGACTTCAACATTCATGTCTGCTGTCCTGACAGACCGTTAGTAAGTGATTTCATTAACCTCATAGACTGTTTTGGCTTCACGCAACATGTGTCTGGCCCCACGCATGTTCTTGGTCATTCACTGGACTTGGTTCTGTCTTATGGTTTAAACATTGCTAACCTTAGGATTGAGGATGCTGTGTTCTCTGATCATTGTCCTGTCCTATTTGACATTTCTGTGCATGATGCTGTAATACCCATCCCTGCTTCTTTGCGTTGTGTTCGCATGATTAACCCTTCCACTGCTGCTCATTTTTCCTCTGTTTTTCTGGGCTGTGCCATCCCAGATAGTCAGGACCCTGAAGGCCTTAGTTTGTGGTTTCATTCCACTTGTCAAACGATCCTGGACACAGTGGCTCCTTTAAAACGCAGGTCACTTAAAACTAATGCTCAGCCCTGGCTAGATGCCACCACTCGTGCCGCCAAGCAGCGGTGCAGGCAGGCAGAGAGAAGGTGGAAGAAGGATGAGCTTCAGGTATCTCTCCAAATTTTGAGGGACTGTTGGTCATGCTATCAGTCAACAGTCAAAGAAGCTAAGTGTAATTACTTATCACAAATTATCTCATCCAACCGCCAAAAGCCTCGAGTCCTGTTTCATACCATTGATGCTGCTCTCAGTCCTCCACATCTCCCAGCTGTTTCCCCTTCTGACCATAGCTGTGATGACTTTTTGAACTTTTTCATCAACAAAATAGCAGCTGTTAGAGCCTCAATATGTGTCCCCCCTTTAGTCTCCCCGACTGTGTTAGTCTCCTCTGCAGTCTCCTCCTTCTCTGAAAACCGTGTCTTTTCACATTTTGAGCTGTTAACCTTATCCGCCCTCTACGACCTTATGGGTTGTTTAAGGTCCTCCGGTTCTCCTGTGGACGCTCTCCCTCCACGTCTGTTTAAAGAGCTCATTTATACACTGGGACCGGTTGTTCTTCACATTGTAGATGGTAGTATGTCCTCAGGTGTCCCTCATGGTTTTAAATATGCAGTGGTTTCCCCCTTACTCAAGAAACCCGGTCTTGATCCCTCCGTGTTGTCCAATTTCAGACCCATCTCTCGGCTTCCATTTGTCTCAAAGATCCTGGAGAAAGCTGTGTATCTCCAGTTGATGGAGTTTCTAACAGCTAATGGTGTTTTTGAGCCTTTTCAATCAGGTTTTAGACCTCTGCACAGTACAGAAACAGCCCTTTTGAAGGTTTTTAATGATATTCTTTTAGCAGCAGATTCTGGCAGCCATGTTGTTCTGGTCTTACTGGATATAACTGCAGCTTTCGACACAATCGATCACACCACTCTGCTGACACGCCTGGAGCACTGGGTAGGCATAAAAGGCGTGGCACTGGAGAGGTTTAGATCATACCTCTCCGATAGGACATTTTCCGTCCGCTACGGTCAGTGCCAATCTCCCCCTGCTTCGTTATCCTGTGGTGTCCCCCAAGGGTCCATTCTGGGGCCTCTGCTCTTCTCCCTCTATCTGCTCCCCCTGGGGCAAATCTTCAGGAAACATAAATGTTCATTCCATCTGTATGCCGACGACACTCAGGTCTACGTCCCGTTAAAACACAACAATCCCTCTGCATTAGCAGGTCTGCTAGCCTGTCTCGAGGATGTCAAAATCTGGATGTCTCTCAACTTTCTACACTTTAATGAAAATAAAACCGAGGTCATCGTCTTCAACCCCACTGCTCTCAAGCCTTTATCTGTTGATCTAGGTTCTCTGTCCGGTCAATTACATACTGTGGTCACAAATCTTGGTGTTTAGATGGACAACTTCTTGAATCTAGATAAACAGATAAAAGCCACTGTTAAGGCCGGCGTTTTTCATCTGAGGCGTTTAGCAAAGGCTAAACATTTTTTAGCCCGGTGCAACCTGGAGACAGTCATCCATGCTTTCATAACCAGCCGGATTGATTATTGCAACGCACTCCTCTTTGGCGTTTCTCAGAAACACCTGTCTCGCCTCCAGTTGGTCCAGAATGCTGCAGCACGGCTGCTGACGGACACCAGGAAGAGAGAGCACATCTCCCCCGTCCTGGCCTCTCTTCACTGGTTGCCTGTAACTTTTAGGGTTCAGTTTAAGATTCTTTTATGTTTTTAAATCTTTAAATGCCCTAGCCCCCTCCTATCTCTCGGAGCTTCTCCATCCTCATGTTCCCACTCGCACTCTTCGGTCAGCTGAGTTGCTGCTGTAGGATGTACCAAGGTCTCGACGGAAGATGTGGGGGGATAGAGCATTTTCTGTGGCAGGCCCAAAGTCGTGGAACTCGCTGCCATTGCACATCAGACAGGCCTCGTCTCTGGCAGTTTTTAAATCCCTTCTTAAAACTCATCTGTTTGCCCTGGCGTTCCATCCTTCATGAGCCATTTTTTCTAATTTTGTCTGCTGTTTAAAGTCTTATTTTTTCTGATATTTATACTGATTTTATTGTTCATTGTGTTGATTTGTTTTTATGTCTAATATTTGTTTTAATGTTCTCACTGTGAGATTCAATTTCTGTTTTACTTCTGTTCAGCGGTTTGTTATCGGTAGCTGCTGTGTTTAAAGCGCTATACAAATAAAGTTGACTTGACTTGACTACTGTACATATACACCCCTTTGCATTTCTATGACATTTTCGGTATACAGTACTGTGTATACTGTACATATACACCCCTTTGCATTTCTATGACATTTTCGGTATACAGTACTGTGTATACTGTACATATACACCCCTTTGCATTTCTATGACATTGTCGGTATACAGTACTGTGTATACTGTACATTTACACCCCTTTACATTTTTATGACATTGTCGGTATACAGTACTGTGTATACTGTACGTATACACCCCTTTGCATTTCTATGACATTGTCGGTATACAGTACTGTGTATACTGTACATATACACCCCTTTGCATTTCTATGACATTGTCGGTATACAGTACTGTGTATACTGTACATATACACCCCTTTGCATTTTATGAGGCACCAGTTTAATGCTGCCATTTTTTAAATGCTCTGTTTGCTCTAAAGAAGACACAGGCTACTCTGCGCCAAAGCATCAGTGATCTGCACCTGAATAAAAACTGTGCTTCATCATCTCCTCCAGCTGTTTATCTGTCCCCTGTCCTAAGATGCACTGGTCTGCAATCAGTTTTCCAGCCGAAGGCGAGAGTTTTCCTCCTACAGTTGTAGTAATTAGCTGCTCATGGCTAGACTGTTTTCAAACCACATTCATTGCTGCCCAACTATGGGCAGGATATAGCATGTCATGCAGTTAGCCAGTTTCTCACCATTGTGTGCAATGTATTCAAAGCTTTACAGTTTTCTCATTTTTTTAGGAACAGTCAGAAACGATCCGTTAACAGCCACTGCAACAGCCCAGGAGGTGGAGGCTTATATAAAAAGGTGGCTTCATCTGGGATGGTGGGAGGAGAAAAGGCGTTCCACACAGCTAAGTCAGCTACAATACCTACGTACAATACTGTATGTTTTATATGAATGGGCCATATTTTATCGTGTGCGATATATTGTCAAAGAAATTCCCCACAATAACAATTTGAATTTATCGTTTTTATCGTGAGATGACAATTTATCAGGTTGTGTTTGCAGCTGCATTCTGGTTTTTTAATAAGCCCAGTTAGTTTTGCTGTTTGCATCGTTTGCATAAATGTGGAATTGGGTCTCATACTTCAGACTGGTTTGATTGGTGTCACTACAGTTTTGCAGTACAGGTGCACTACTTGAACTTAATTGATATAGTTTTTTAAGACAGAATTTAGTGACAGATTTATAAGACAAAAAATTTTGCTGGTAGTTTTTATCGTCGCTTATCGTTGCCGTGATAAATAAGAGAAATGATCATGATAAATTTTTTAGTCCATATCGCCCATCCCCAACGTTTTATTACTGTAACTTCAGGTTAAATGTGAAGTTTGTCCGAGTGTTTGATGGAGCTGCTTGATCCATTCACTCCAGAACCATCTGTCATTGTTGTCTGAACAGAAGGAAGTTGAGCAAGCAGATACTGGGTCAGTGATTAGAAACAATATCAATTATTGGTTCAGATTAATTGTAATTAGACTATGGATTTCATTGTTGAAAGACATCAACACAACTAGGGATGGGAATTTGCAACATCTTTTTGATCGGTCATCAGAAAAATAAACAATTTAATCATGAAGAAATGCATGTTAAAAAATGACTACACGTACCACAGGCACTGTTTTTTCTCAAACACGTAGTTAGTTCAACTCCCCACCGCTCTACAGCCTCCATCATCTTCTCAGCAAGCAGGTCAGCAGTGGTGGCACGTTATGGTGAGGCAGCTCTCTGCTGTGAAAGCGGTCCAACAGTCTGTTATGGCAACGCTAGCTGCTGTGGCTAACTTGTTTAGCAGCTTCTGCTCTCGCTTCATGTGTTTAAACGAGACTGGTGATGGTACACGAAGAAAACTGATAGACTGGTTCCAGTAAGTTCATCAAATCTGGGAAACCTTTCCCATCGACGACACTTCTGGGCAACATGTCCACTGAAATCATACAGATTCCCACCGTTATTTTGTCCGCCTGCTTTGCATCACAGCTCCGGCTTCAGACTGAGGCAACGGTGGTTAAACAGAAGGTTCATTACCTTTAAGCTCGGTCGGATCAGCGTTTTTTAAAATGGTGCATCATGGGAGTTGTTGTCGAGTTGTTTTTTATGAAACGTGTTTCAGTATTTACAATGTGGAGTCATTTTCTAACGCAAAATGGTCCCACACCAGACTTTGCCATGCTCGCTTCATGTTTAGACCGTAGACATAGATAGACCCGCATCCGCGGGTTTGAGACGTGCCGACAGAGCGGCCATCTTGGGTCAGACCAGTTTGCCGTCAGAGTGAATGTTGATGAAAGTGGTGTTTCTGATGTCCAGAACACGGTGAATTTTCAGCTGATTTCCAGATAAATGGCTGACTGAAAATGCCGCCCTTTTAGGGGCTGCACGGGAATATTTGATCAAATTAAACAATTGCATAGATTTGTATATGGCATTTTGTTTATGTATAGGTTGCTTGCACCATACGTCACGTTCATAAGATGCTAGCGTGCGAAATGCAGACGGAGGGCCAGAAGGAAAATTGCCTGTAATATCTGTGTGGAAAACACCTCTGTGTCTGCAGTTTATGGCTCCAATCACGCTATCAGAGAAAAGGATACGTTTTTTTGGAGTACCTAAAACTGTCGTTGACAAAGTTGGAAAATGTGAAAAAACAACGATATTGGAAAGGCAGCTCAGCCTCATGGGGGAGACCGACGCGTCCAAACCACGTTAACTTATTTTTTTTGGAGACCTGGCCCCCCTACAGTTGTCATTTTTAAGATCGGATGTCCAGAAGTAAAGTTATGAGCGTTTCTATGTCAGTAGCGACATGGTTTGTGATGTCATCGCCTCACGGCCGGTAAATCTCCCAGATTATGAAGCCAGTCTGGTTTATTTAGACTTCATGGCTCATATCTTATGTATAAATATATTTTGGGGTAATATGGTGTCTGGACCAGCCCATTCAAAGCCTCAGCTACTTGCTGTCATTCATTTCGCTGTGTTTTGAACTGGAGGAAAACACTTCTTGCCCTCCGTCTGCATTTCACGCGGCGTCGGGGTCACGTGACTGAAAGCCACCTATTGACAGTAGCAAACCTGCAAAGCAGCTCCACTTTTGTTAAAGGGACATTGTTTAACAATTGTATATCGCAAGCAACTTGCTAGCACTTTTCATGCTGCGTTGGCGTGAAACCGGGCAGACCGTAGACCGCTGCATGTAAGGCATAAACAGGCCTCTATGTGAAGAAGTGATCATGCAGTTACAGAGACTTCAGTCCACATCTCTGGTATGTTGTCATGGCGATGTCGTATTGTTTTCCCTGACCCATGTTTTACCGTCTTTCGCTCGGCTTCATTGATTAAAATGACATCTGGTTTGTTACTGACGGTCATCTGCCCGACTGCACGTGAACGCAGCATCAGAGTAACGCTCGGTTCCTCCTCACTGCACCGCCGTGACTTTTCAGAAGCATCACCTCGAACTGAGTGGACAACGCCGGTGTCTCTGGTGAGTTTCTGTGGTTTCCTGCTGTCATGCTTCTACTGAATGTAAAAACATGGCGACACAACATGGCAGTCAGCACCGAGCCAACCTGTTCCATGTACATATGAATGTTACGAACGGCAAATTCAGAGCTTAGAGGAGCACTTCAGTTTGTAGATGGGAGTGATTACTGTCAGTCAGTCAGTCATTTTCTGTACCGCTTATCCAGTTCAGGGTCGCGGGGGTTGCTGGAGCCTATCCCAGCTATTAACAGGCGAGAGGCGGGGTACACCCTGGACAGGTCGCTAGTCTGTCGCAGGGCCAACACAGAGAGACAGACAACCATGCACTCTCACATTCATACCAAGGGGCAATTTAGAGTGATCAATTAACCTAAAAGCATGTCTTTGGATGGTGGGAGGAAGCCGGAGTACCCGGAGAGAACCCACGCATACACGGGGAGAACTTGCAAACTGCAAAAAGGCCACGGTTGGAATTGTTCAAACGCCCTCCCCAGCCGGGAATCGAACCAGTGACCTTCTTACTGTGAGGCTGCGGTGCTAACCACCACGCCACCATGCATTACTGATCAATGGAAGAACACTTTTGAACCAAATAATTTTTTTGAATGGATAACAGGAGAATATCCCTTTAAAATAGGAATATACATCAGATCTTATGTGATTATATACATTGTGTGTG
This sequence comes from Atherinomorus stipes, assembly GCA_023101725.1. NCBI lineage: Eukaryota > Metazoa > Chordata > Actinopteri > Atheriniformes > Atherinidae > Atherinomorus > Atherinomorus stipes. The sequence continues at coordinate 506,877 of JALJCO010003425.1, forward strand.
AGTGTATTTATATACTTTTGTGTGTGTGTGTGTGTGTGTGTGTGTGTGTGTGTGTGGGTGCACTTGTGTACCTATCCAAGTGTGGACTGTTGTGTCGTTACACATTCACCAACAGGGGACCATTGAACCAACAGGGGACATTTTTTAGGTCCCCTCTTGGACATGCTTTAAATCATGTCAAAAACATGTTATAAACCATCTGGAGAATTTTTTTAACTTTTGCCAACAGGGGACCTGGATGTGTGTGTGTGTGTGAGGCAGTGTTCAGCAGCACCACTGCCGGCTGGGGAAGAAAATTCAACGACCCATTCACACACGTCGCTTTTTACACACCCCAATTAGCATGCCAATAGAGGCCTTTCAGACTGTAGAGTGGCTGACAGACTGACAGACAGGCTATCTAGTGAGCAAACCAGTGTCTTGACCAGTTTATTAGTAACAACATATAAAAGCTTAGTTTAAGAAGGTATCTTAAATATAGTACTTGAAAAAAATCTAAATAAAATTTCAAATAAAATGATCATAAATAAGGTGCTTTCTTTCTCTGTATTTTAATTAATCAATTAAAACCAATTTATCCTTTTTCTGAAGTTCCCAAACTTGACTACTTCAAAAAAATGTTTCAGTCAATTTTAAAATTAACATTTGTCCTTCATCTTTATTCAAAGGAGTGCATTTCATTTGGTAATTTGTATTATGGGAAAACATTTCCTCTATGGCCACTAATATACATTATGA
>JALJCO010003426.1:0-35459 GCA_023101725.1 Atherinomorus stipes
GCTGCCCTCGTGCAAGACCACAGGGAGCCACGAACCAACCAGCATCCACATTTCTGCATCGTTTGTTACGAAACTGTTCAAATGTCTGACTGGGACATGTTGGATGAGTTAGAAAATGACCTGAATGTGAATGTTATCGTACATTTATGTGCATAAAAACCAGCTGTGAGGATGGAGATTCCAGGACCAGCCCGTCCACGAGTCACCACGAACATTTCCACGCGACTGCAGCTGGTGTAGAGCTCATGTGAACATCCGAATCAACGGTATCAGGAATGTCAACGTTTTACTTATTCCTCTCCGACTTCTTCAGTTGTGAAACAATCTTTTTTTTTTACCTCTTTAAAAAATTGTAAATTTTAATTAAAAAAAGATTCAAGAAGTCCTAAACACGGGGTTTGAAACCAGAGTTTAAGAAATGCAAAGTAGTTTCCTCTACTGAGTTTGTGAGAGTTTTGCAGCGCTCTCCTACCGGGTCGGTATGGAGGAGGATGATGAGGGCCACTGAAGAAAGAAGAAATATAAATCTGAGATTCAAGTCAGAATTCTGACTTTTTTTCCAGAACATTTAACAAAACATTTTCCTGGAATTTTCTGCTTCAGTTTCCAAAAAAGTCAGTTTTCTGGCTTTTTTCTCAGTATTCTCACTTAGAAATTGAGAAAATAATTTCCTAAATTTTATATATGTATATATATATATATATATATATATATATATATATATATATATATATATATATATATATATATATATTCTGAGAAAAAAGTCAGAATGGGCTATATGCCCGGCTCCACTACTTCCTGAATTTCAGACAGCACCTTTGTTTCCTGTCTTTCATTACTGTTTGAACTAATTACTCCAGGTGTGTCTGACCTCAGTAACTGGCCTGACACACCTGGAGTAATTAGTTCAACCAGTAATGAAAGACAGGAAGCAAAGGTGCTGTCTGAAATTCAGGAAGTAGTGGAGCCGGGCATATAGCCCATTCTGACTTTTTTTCTCAGAATTTAATTATTCCTTTTTTTCATTCAGTGGCCCTCATCCTCTTCCATAGGTCTTGATGTCATTAATTGTGTTTATTTATTCTGTGTCAGTTGCATAAAAGATCATTTTGCATTGAAGCATCGCGTCTGAGTGAATGTGTGAATGTACTTAAACATTTTCTGTTGGTGTGAGGACTAAAACTGAACGCGGCAGCTTCTGGTTCAATAAACCCAAGTGACCCGAGTGATGGTTAAATAGAAAAAAAATCAGATATTCAAACTAGGGGTGTCCCCGACTAAGAATTTTTCATAGTCGAACCTGATTCGTCAGATCATGTCATTCGCAGACGAATAGTCGAATCATGTTTTTTTTTCCCCTTCTTGATTCATAATCGTCTTTTCCTGCTCCAGAGAAAGAGCTGGAACACCTCATTAAATAAATTCAAATGTTTTTTATTTGTTGTTTTTTGTCTGTTTGTTTTGTTTGTTTTTTTGCTTAACAATTTAAAGTCAGGAAAGAAAATTAAAAGGGTGTTGACAGTCTGTGCGCGCTCGGTCCAAATGTCAAATATATACAGAGGAATTATAATAGAATAACTTTCACTGAATAAATAAATCAATTACACAACAATAAAAAAATAGACTCATAACGAAGTACAAAGTTATATCCATGTAAAACGGAAAGTAAAAGTTAGAATCTGCGCAGCAGAAAGCCTCCTCGCTTCGTTAACAATAAAGCCGATAGGAGAATCTGCTCTGGATGGAGGAGTGGAGGTGGGGGGATAATCAGAACATCACAGCCATGATTATTCCACAACTTGCTGGAATAGTGCAGCATCTTCTCCTGGCATCTCCACCGTTCAGGAGCCGCTCCACATGTGCGCTCAACAGCTGACGCAGTAAGACGGCGGTCCAGTTCAGGACAAAGATAAAAGCGCTGCTCTGGGGTCTGATATCAGCCGCAGGTTCATGATTCAGGAAATGATGGTTCTTAAAAACGCGTTCTTTCCTGATATAATCTGAATAATCCTCCAGCAGTGCCAGCGTATCCATCGTCAGCTTTACGCACGGGAGTACTGTAGACGCGGTGTTCATGTCTGTAAGACTGTTTCCACCTTCACAGACTGATGCTGGAAATCAGTGGAAGAAACTACATCGATGATGACAGGGGCGCCGCCAGGAATTTTGGGCCCCATGAAAGACATTCATGTTGGGCCCTCCTCCCTCAAAAAATTGATGCAAGACTTAAAAATGTTATCAAAGAGTATTATTTACAGTTTCAATGTATTTTTTGTAGGGCTGTCAAGAAATTTATCCTGATTAATAGCGTTGATCACTTCTAGAACACATTTAGGATTAAAGGTGTCTCACCAGGAATTCTGCATTTATCTTTAGTAGACTAGACTACTGAAACCCTGTCCTTACATGTCTCCCTAAAGTCCTTCAGATGGGGGCAGTTTAGTCCAGAATGCTGCTGATACGTCCTCACAGGCTGACTTAACAACTGTATTAATGTGAAGCTGAGATTCAGGTCTGAGTCCTGGACGACTCACAGATATCTGGTTTGGTTTTAGCCTTTAAGTTATAAAACAAAAGTTAATGAGTTTTCTACATATAGCACCACTAATTAATAAAAAAAAAATCTCTTGTTTGACAATAGGATTAATTTTTTGACAGCCCTAATTTTTTTGTTGTTCCTCCATTTCTATACTTCTTTCTGGCCAAACCTGAGAAATGTAAGCCAAGAATGTAACAGTTTTTACATTTATAGAATGCACCAACAAATTATATCATCTAATTACATTAATTATCAGCAGCTCATTGTAACCTCACAGCTAGATTGCAAACAGGTATTTATTGTGCAGTTCAAGCTGCTCAAATAAATTAACTGTCTTGAGAATAATCAAGATTTATAGATGTCTTTTGATGGCTGTAATTCAATCTGAATGTAGAAATCTAACTGAACTATTTAAATTGTGACTTTGATTTTAATACAGGCTGCTGGGGGCTACTCAGTGTTTTCATTTAACTGTCCAGTATTCTGTACAAACAACTACAACTACAGGACATTTTTATTTTATAGCGATCATTATGTTTTTTGTTTTGCTTTGTTTTTTGAGTGTTTAAATTTTTTATTTTAAAAATGCTTCATTCTTATTTTTGGAATGGTAAAATGAGACAAAAATTACACAGCAGACTCTGTAATGATGCTAACTGGTCCCAATGTTGCTTACCTTCTTCACTGGGAATGGAAAGGGGGGTGGGGGTGAAGAGATGGGGCTGCTGCTGGCAGATCATCTGTTTACATATGATTACGGAGGGACAAGGACAGTTATTTAATAGTATCTTGCTAAACAATTAATAACACTCAAGTGATGTTGTGAGAACCATGTTTTGCCTGGTCTGGTTATGTAAATGTAAAGTCTCAGCTATGAGTTTTCTGGCTTATTTGCTTCTGTTTTAGTTACAGACACACAATAAGCTCATTACAAATGCTGGAGAGTCCTGGTTTGATTTTTCTTAGAAAGAAAAAAAGAGGGAAAATCACTTTCCGTTTAAGACACAGCACTACCCGACATCATCAATCATGTGATCCCACTTACACCTTAAGGAGGATTAACTAAGTTGTAATAGTCTGCAGATAGCTAGGTTATTTCACTTAACAGGTTCATTTGAACTCAGGCAACAAACCTTTCTTTAAAAACTGGCTCACGCTTCGTTCGTCTCTTCTCTTTCTCCTTTCTTTCTGTTCTCATTTGAAAATCATACTTTCATTTCTTGGGGTGCTGTGTTCTTCGTCTGCGGTTGGACTTTTTGTCATACTGCTGCTTATTTACACATTTTCCTGGTCAGTCGTTTCATTCGCTGTCACTCTGTCAAATGAAGCGCATGCAGCAATAAAGACCCGATACCAGCAAACCGCGGTACTGACAAGCAGGAGCGGATGCGCTGAGGCAGTTCCTGAGGACCAAACCATTTCTTGCACTTTCACGGGGGTGGATTGGTCAATATATTGATGCTTTGTTTTGCCGTTTACTGCTGAAAAACCAGTGAGAACATGAAGGTAATTTATTCTACTACTGCATTTTCTTGTTCTATTTGAAATGTATATACACATATTATTTGAAATGAAGGTTTAATAATTTCCACATCTTTTGGGGCCCCCCACAGTCATGGGCCCTTGGAATCTTCCTAACTTTTCCCCCCATTACGGCGCCCCTGGATGATGATGATGTGACAGGTGAGGGTCCTTCATCATGTCTCTGGCTACTTGGTCATAGAGACGTCTCTTTGTCTGAGTGCTCAGCGCGTGCGACTCAGTCGGCAGACTGCGGTTTAAACCCGCCTGCCCGGCTCATCTGTATGCCACACTGATAGTAACAGAATTATTCGGCTGCTAACAGACCTGGAACATGAATTATTTAAAGGACAAATGAATATTGTGTAAAAATCAAACATTCAGCCCCTCCTACTGCAGGATGGTATGATTTTTGCTTGGTAACCAAATGCTGCGACTATTCGACTTAGAGACTCACAGTCGAAGCTCAGTTCTGGAGACGAATCGTCGACTATTCTGGGATATGGAATGCCATTTTATTCATAATTAAATAAATGAATAAATACCAAAATAAATAAGTGTTCCACAATATAAATATATATAAAATGCACAAAATAATTGTTTCCATATTTATTTATTTAGTCAGTTATATGTTTAGTTATATATTCATTTATCTATTAGGTTAGTTATTCATTTATTTATTTATTTATTACGTTATTTATTTATAAAAGTTATTTATTCAGTCTTATATTTATCTATTTGTTTTATTAAGTCATTTATTTATTTATTCATATATCAAGTTATTTATTTAGTTATTCATTAAGTTATTTATTTAGTTATTAATAAAGTTATTTATTTAGTTATTCATTTAGTTATTTATCTATTTATTAAGTTATCTATTTTGTTATTCATTAAGTTATTCATTTATTTATATATTGAGTTATTTATATAGTGAAACTTTTATTTTGTGCTCACACGTATTTTGGGAGGCTTTTATTTTGCACCAAGACTTTGTGCTGCTTCTTTTTGCGTTTCTTTATTTCGCATCCTAATATTCAAATTTAGGGGCGGGGTTGTGGAGTGATGCAGCTCACGGCCTATGACAGGCTGGCTACGGCTCCACGCGTCTGTACGTCACACTGGTGGATGGACGGCGGCGCCGTTATCAACAGTGATGGGCGGAACTTCTGGTGCTCACAGGAAGTAGCAGTTTAGTCGTGAAAAGGCTGGAACAGATCGCGGAGAATCGTGTTTACGTTTGCATCTGGATAAAGCTAAAGGATAAAGAAACGAGATGTCCTGGAGTTCAGGGGCATCATGTGTCCATGGTTGGACATTCAGATCATGAAGTCCCTCATGGATTTTTTTCTATTACTGGTCGTTACGTAGTTAGCGCCTAGCATGTCACAACGGGACGGGAGCTCTGCAGGGACACGGGACAGGTCTTCTTCCACAACCTGCTTTACTGCTGTGGAGGTTCTTTGGCAGACAGAACCTGGTCCTGGAGGACCGCAGACAGGACCAGGTTCTGTCTGCGGTGGATGCAGGACTCCAGGACCAGGTTCTGTCTGCGGTGGATGCAGGACTCCAGGACCAGAATCTGTTTCTTCCAGCCCGGTTGCTGCAGAGAGCCAAAGTGAAATGAGCCCAGAACCTCCACAGCAGTAAAGCAGGTTGTGGAAGAAGACCTGTCCTGTGTCCCTGCAGAGCTCCCGTCCCGTTGTGACATGCTAGGCGCTAACTACGTAACGACCAGTAATAGAAAAAATCCATGAGGGACTTCATGATCTGAATGTCCAACCATGGACACATGATGCCCCTGAACTCCAGGACATCTCGTTTCTTTATCCTTTAGCTTTATCCAGATGCAAACGTAAACACGATTCTCCGCGATCTGTTCCAGCCTTTTCACGACTAAACTGCTACTTCCTGTAAGCACCGGCAGTTCCGCCCATCACTGTTGATAATGGCGCCGCCTTCCATCCACCAGTGTGACGTACAGACGCGTGGAGCCGTAGCCAGCCTGTCATAGGCCGTCAGCTCCACAACCCCGCCCCTAAATTTGAATATTAGGATGCGAAATAAAGAAACGCAAAAAGAAGCAGCACAAAGTCTTGGTGCAAAATAAAAGCCTCCCAAAATACGTGTGAGCACAAAATAAAAGTTTCACTATATAAATAACTTAATATATAAATAAATGAATAACTTAATGAATAACAAAAAAGATAACTTAATAAATAGATAAATAACTAAATGAATAACTAAATAAATAACTTTATTAATAACTAAATAAATAACTTAAGTTAAGTCATTTATTTATTTATTCATATATAAAGTTATTTATTTAGTTATTCATTAACAAAACTAAATAGATAAATATAAGACTGAATAAATAACTTTATAAATAAATAACGTAATAAATAAATAAATAAATGAATAACTAACCTAATAGATAAATAAATAACTTAATAAATAAATATATAACTAAACATATAACTGACTAAATAAATAAATATGTAAACAATTATTTTGTGCATTTTATATATATTTATATTGTGGAACACTTATTTATTTTGGTATTTATTTATTTATTTAATTATGAATAAAATGGCATTCCATACTGGGAAACCCCTAGTATCAATAATGGAGATATACTGGCAAGTATCTGCAGCCAGTACTTGGGTAAATTTCTCCTGCTTTCTTGCTGTGTCACCTCTATATCCTAAGAAAATTTCTGTAGGCTTGACAAGGGAGTGTTTTTCAGGAAAATATTTGCACATTTTCTGTCTCCCTCTGAAAACATATTTCAACCATCTTCCAAATCTTGCATCAAAGATTGGACAGCTTCATCATCATTTGATGCAGTGAAGCTATTGATTACAGACACAGTTTTCTCCTTTAAAGAGTCCAGTGTTTTCTCCAGTCGCTCTTTGGCGCATGTAATGCTTTCCTGTACATCAGTTAAGGTGGAATTTGATGAAGAATACATTTTGGCAACATACAATGCTGCACAGTCACGGAGGTCTGAAAAATGAAGGCCCACAGGAGTGTCCAAGTCAGTGTCCAAATTACTTTGAGAGGATCCACAGCATGGGACGAAGATGGCATCGAAACGTCCTCAAATACATCACAACCACCTTGTTCAAAATGTTGTGGGTTAGCAACTGAGATGTCTGGCATAAGAATTGAAGTTATGGTATGTTCTTTGACAGTGGTTTTGACTACATACAACTGTATAATCCTGTCCATCAGAAATGGCATGAACTTGCCTAAGATGTCTGATTAGTGTTCTTACCCTGTTTGAAATTGGCTTCTTGCATTTGGGGCACGTAAACATGTTTACTCATACCAATGCCTGAAGTTTGGCAATGAACTCCAAAACCTTTGATCTCTTTGCGCCCGAGACTGGCATGTCATAAACACGCTCGGAAAAAGAATACGCTGAGTCAAGCTGGATAGGATAGGCCACATTGCAAACCCTCAACATTTTGAACAATTTGTCCAGGGCACATGCCAGCCCTTCATACGAGGATGTCCTCGGGCTGGTGGACTCCCACTTCTGTGCCCCCGGGTGCTGCTTTAACGATCCTTGTGAAAGGCTGGGGATGCTTGTTCCAGTCTGGGAAAACACAAATGTCAAATGTTATTTTGATAGCATAAAGAGTATTATAGTTTGTCAATATTTATTTTGTCTAGCAGATCATCAAAAAGTAAACTAATAACTTTTTTCTTTTTCTTCTAAGATATTTATTTATTTATTTATTTATCATTCCATCTATCAAATATTGCATGTTATGTATTTCAAAGATGTAAATGATCAACCTGTTTTGTAAACACAGAGTACTGGAACATTAATCTTCTTACCACACACTATAATATGAATCAAAATCAAGCAAGAGCAAAATGTTTTCAGATACTGGTGTATCCTTTGTTCATTATTACTTACATTTCATGGCATATTAAAATAGATAAATAGTTAAGGAAGTTAAGCTGAACTAAAAATATGACTGAATTGTGTGATGTTTCACTTTTATTATATGTAAATCAGTGCTTCCCCCCGTTTCACAGCCTTGGGAGAGCAGGCCACATCCTATATCATGTTTTATTCTCCATTTGGTGGACTTGCTCTAAATATGCTGAAGTTTAGATCCCAGATAATGTGCAGACATTAATGATCCATTTAAAACCATAATAAGGTTTAAATGCCCACAATTAGGCCAATGGGAGGTTTCAGCCGTGCGCGTGTTCCTGCAACATGCATGACATTCTCAGCGTAAAACACTTCAGGAGAAAAGGAGTGCGAGTGTTTCCACCTCACCTTTAAGTAACGTTTTAGAACTCTGATATTTGTTTCTGACGTTAAGGTGGCTGATATGTTGCAAATGCATGTGTGCTGCATCGCAAAGGAACTCCGAGAGTGCGACACAGGGCGCATCTAATGTCATGCCATCATGTAAATTAGCTAAATAGCATCTGATTTGACCTATCTGTTAAGTTTCAATGAAAGAATGCAGTATAAAGCTGTTCTAGATGTAACTTAATGACTTCTGTTGTGTTGGTGCTGGATAGAAAACGGGACCAAAGTAAATTTACTTGACTTTGTAGGCGAGGTGCTGGGTCTCATAGGGAGGGCACGGCGCCCTGCCTATATAAAGGCATGGAAAACACTGGTAAATGAAGATGATGACAGAAAAGATCAAAGTGCAGAACCAACGAAAAAAGGACAGTTTTCCTACCGGTTTCACTTCCAAGATGTCGGACACGGCTGATTTAACACTGCACTTCGTCCATCCTTTGTTCCTCCCTGATGCAGTCGGAGGAAGGTAGCGGGTCAGCAACTTCAGGGCTCGGAAGCAAAGCGACTCTGCAAAGAGGAGACAAACATAAAATAAGTAGTACTTCCAACTCTAGAATAAGCTGTGGACCAAACTACCGTAACAGAGAAAGCAGTGCCCAAAAGTGAATTCAAACCCACTTAAATATGATTACAATTTGATTTTTTTTTTAATTTAATTATTCAGCCCAAATGAGAGTGCCAATTAAAAAGAACTAATTTTATTTATAGTTTAGTATGGTCATAAAGCCCAAGAATTCTCCTCAGACACCATGTGGGAGGGGGGAAAACCCCAAACAAAAACAAAACGTGACAGCTCAAAAAAATACAAACTATTGATTTTTATTTTATTTAACCTAGATTTATACAAGTAAGTCCCATGGAGACATGCAGTCTCTTTTTCAAGAGAGACCTTTTTACTAATGTGCATGTCTTTAGATGATTGACGTGTGTCTGGTATGCATGGAGAGTGACTGAACTTACCATCAATCTCCTCACGATCTGACAGGTCACTTTCGTTTTCAAGTGTGGCCATCTTCAGTAGTTCTGGAACAATGTGTCCTTCCCATTTCCCAAGGAAGAGGTCTTCCTTGCCTGGAAACATTCTTGCAAACTCTGCATCAAACTGAAGAGCATGTTCAGCTATGCTCACACATATTTCTTCTGATTTATTATGTACTGAGTGTTAGGAATAGTGTGGCATCTTTTTTTGTGTGTGCTGGTTTCATGGAGGAGGCAATGTTTGAAGTGATTGTGTTTGGTGGCGCTCTGGTGTCCTGAAGCCATGAATGCACCCTTGGTGAGATGGTTTGGAGGTGGGGCATTACAGGTAATTTGACATTAAGGATCTGCAGCTGGGAGTGTGTAGAGAGCTCCCAAGGAAGCCAGACCAAGCGCCACTCGTCTCTGCCAAGAATTGTTACCTCCAGTATAGTTACTTTTGTTTTGGCCACAACCCCCTTCTTTTAAGTTAAAAATAAAAATTGAACCAAAGACGCTGCCTGGGCTCGCCGCTGAAAGGCCCACAACCCTACAGGACAACTACCACTCCGAGGCCATCGCTCAGGTCAGTCCTTCTTTACATTGCCATCCACCAGAAACCAGTACCAGCCATCTTCCTCCTTTTATTTCTTTCAGTTGACCCTTAGTTCAGAAACCTAGTTACTGTGGTGGGCTCCACCACTCCGTAACATGAGAATAATAAAACTTGATTAGAAAATATTTATAAAACAGTAATTCACATACAAACATTCCAAACATAAAGTATATTTAAAGGAAGATCTACAAGAATTTAAGACAAACTGATGAGGATCCATGATAGTCCGTTAGATTTACATGTTGGTGACATTTGTTTTCACCACAAAGACCCGGATGTGACTACATTTACTAAGTTTCTGTGCTGATATGTCCAGGCCTCTGTCCTGGTGCAGCTGGCACAGTTACACATATTTCTTCTGATTTATTATGTACTGAGAGTAATAAAACTTGATTAGAAAATATTTATAAAACAGTAATTCACTTGTAAGAACTGAGAAAAAAACAATATAAAGTGAAATAGTTGAAAAACATTTTAGATAGATGGAAAGGAAGAGGAATACTTTACTGATACCTGGCAGAAAATTCAGGTGTGTCACTCCCCCAGCTGGTAAACAGGACAGAACTGGATTATCTTACAGCAAACTGACAAAAGCGGTCTAATATTAATCTTCTAAAATTCTGTCAGTCCTTGTGATGTAAATAGTGTAGAAAAGTAAAGTCTTCTTGCACCTTAAATGTTGCACACGAGAACCGAAGGGCTGATGCAGCATTTAACAGTTTTACTAAGAAATTTTGGAAAGTGAGCCGATGGCAGACGGGGTCGTTCTTAAAGCGGGGTACGGCTGTCATATACATAGCCGGGAAATAACAGCTGGGCTGAGAAAACAATGCAGTCCAACAAAGTGTTTTTGCTTTAATCCCTGACATGTGATCTCTGGAAGCCACCTGCTTTTATCCTGGACTTTCCTTGGAGCTGAACGAACCCCATCTCTCTCAGAGACTTTACTCTGTGCCGAAATGAAAGCATTAAACAATAGCTCAGATATGTTGGCTACCATCCACCATGAGAATCCCCCGTTCCATCACATCCACACTGCAAATTATCTTAGACTTGCTAAGATTTAAAATCTTATTTTTAGACATACTAGATAATTTATCAGGTTTTAAGTTATTTTAACTTATATTTCACATCTTACTTTACAGACTATTCTTAAAATAAGCACAGGCATGTCTTTTTTGTCTCTTTTAGATCAGGAATCTTAAAACTGGACAAATTACTATTAAAATAAGTCAAAATCATGTTCTTATTAAAATTTCACCAATGAAAATCTTGTTTTAAGACTATGTAACAAACTTAAGTTGCTTGATTTAAGTTTTCACAAGATATTTAATGAAAATGCAGTTTTATTAAACTAACTGAATTCCAGCATGGACATGGAAACCAAACATTGTATTTCTGAGACAGTCTTTCAACATTGAGGGCACTTCAACAAGGATTATGAAAAGAAAATATATTTCATATTACACAATAAAACAAAATTAAGAGCCATATTAGGACAGCAGCTTTGAGTGATGTGACACTAAAAACACTTAACATTGGCTTGTGGATTTTTTTTTTTTTAAACTTTTCTGATGACTACAGCTCATCAACAGGAATGATGAAGGGACACACAATACAGCACAGTCATACATATGTATCCCTACTCATCAGGTTGAGTTCTATAACAAATAACATCACAAAGACTATATTTCATTGGCACAAACAATCGTTCTTTAAAACTAATTGAATAGTATGATGTGTGATCAATGAGCTTGCGCACAAATTCTGTAGCCTGGGCAAGGGCAGGCACTGCCACCTCATATGCCAAATAGTCAGGATTTAAATTCAGAGTTTCATAGCATTGGCACTCAAAAGCAATAACAGTCGAATCAATCACAAATATGTCCTTAATCAGTCCAAAGACAGGGAAAGTGTTCTCCACACCTGTTATAATCATAGATTTACCACTTATGTACTTATTGCCATTCAGGATATACCATTTCACTCTGACAATAGATTGTATGATCTCTATCCCCCAAAAATCACGGACTTTTTCTTTGACATATTCAGTATTTGACACTGCTAGTACAGGCCCTGGTACTTTCTCATTTGTGAAAATTGGATGGGCCACGCCTATCTCATTCTGACAACATTCAAGAAACTGATTATGATTTGCAAGTGATTTACAAACATTTTTAAAATTCAATTTGGAAGCCCACTGTTTGAAATAATGGTGCTTGGACTCAAAGCGCATGCACATGCTCCTTGTTAGAGGACCAAGGGACAGGATTTGACTTGGGAGATGCAGCATGTAATGTTGCTTAGGTATAACATTGGTTTCTGGAAAAAGTTGTTTGAACTGATGCAAGTGCTGCTCAATCATACTTTTAAGTCGTGATAGTGTTGCTAAAGAAATAATTGGAGCAAGGACTATCTGAACAATCTCAATTAACTTCAAAATAAATTTAACATAATCATTGTCAACAATGTTCAAAAGGAAAGGTAGAATCTTCAAAAGTACTAACATTTGTCCGCAAGACTGTTTCAGTTTATTGTCATTAGCAGTCAGAGTGTTGACAGAAATAGGACATGGTCTGTCTTGTAACTCAAGAGGAGAGTATGGGAAATTTAGAATGGCTGAATTTAACTCATCTAGTTCTATCTGTCCTGTCAAAATAAGGTGTTTTAATACAATCTTGACTTCCATTGGTGCAACACCTTCAAAAATAACATGCATTATATCTTGCGGAGTTTGTCTAATCAGGTCAAATTCAGGAACATCAAGTAAGCTGCTTCTTCTATTGATCCCATAAGTGGTTTTGAGAGATGCCTTTAAAGAATCTGTGCTCGCTTTGTCTATTTCTTGACACTGTTTAATGTGGTTTTTCAAAGTTCTTTCGATAAACTTATTCTCCTGGAACATTCTTTGCATATCCTCAAAGGTGCATTCACACTGTCTGCATTTGCTATAAGCAAAACCAACACCTTCTTTAAAACCAGCAACCTCATGTTGGGCCAGTGTATCTCCGCATATTGCTATCACAGCACCAAACAACTCCATTTCACCATTTGGTGTTTGAATCCTGACACCACTGTAAAGCTGGGTTAGGTCTTCAATTAGTCTTTTTATCACAACATCCACACCGCACTCTGATATATCATTTGCCTTAGCAATAGCAAGAAGTCGTATGGCAGCCAATCTAGACCTAAATTTAGGATCAATGTTTCCCAAGGTGTAGTAAAACATAAGCAATTTGTTTTTGGAAGCATGGGATCCCAAGGGGTTACAGATTTCAATTTCATCAGTGTACACAATTATTTGCAATGCATTAGGCCTTTCAGAAAATAAAGGGTGTGATGCAAAGAGCGATCCATCAATGAAATCATACAAGAATCCCCCTCTGGTTCTTGGTGGTACAGTGTTAAACATGTCAAAAATTCTGGAGTTGCTCAACAACTGCTTCAGACTTTGAATGAGTGGTATATAGTAAAAGCTCCTGTTCCTTATAGACATGACTCTTGAGAGCCCTCGTTTTACCCAACAAATCTTCTGGGACATCACCACTTCCTCTGGGGAGACTGGATCAAACATTTCCCGAATGGTCCGGTTCTGTTCAGATGCAGTGCTGGAGAAAGGATCTTCAAACGAATCAAATACAGCCAAAGCGTCATCTTGAAGTTGAATAGTTGTCTCAGGATGCTCTTCAAACACCCTTCTCATTTTCTCCCTGAGCGCAGTCAGGAGGACAGCTTGATATTGTTGCACTCCTGAGATGATGTTGTTGACTGTTCTCTGTAAAAACATTTCCAATTATTTACAAATACCCATATAGGTAGCCTTATTGAAAAAAAAAACAAAAAAAAAACAAGACATGAACTAAGCTATATATTGATCAATTGGAGCAAACCCACCTGTGACAAATGGCTCTGTTCTCGGACAGTGATGGCAAAAGCTGCAGCCGATCTGGCAACATCAGGACCGGCAGTGGAGGTTACGGCAACAGCCTCCTCCTGCATAAAAAGAAAAATAACGTATACTATTGATTCTAGTAATTTATGTAATGTAAGTAATGTCTACTAATGTAAGTTTTTGGAAGATAAAAATAATTAAGAAAGTTTTAATTAAAATTTAAATACATGCAATGAAATGAAAGCTTCACTATATTTTTTAAGCCTTTGGGTTTTAAATTGACTTCTAAATGCTGGGACAGGTTCCTCGTCTGTCTTTGTTATGGTTAAAAATACAGGAGGAAAAAAATATATTCAGATACGTCACATTTCTTTTGTTATGTTTACGTTTATTATGCACTTTCAATAGAGAGCTTTTCAGTTTTATTAAAGTATAGACATCCAATCCAAGAGGAGTTTCTGGCGGTGAAAGGGTGAACCTCAGACAGATTGCTGTGCTTCAGGTGAGACCACAGTCATCACGATTAAAACAGCTATCATTCTAAAATATGTGTTTAAATGACCTGAGTTCATCAACTTGACTTGCACACAGCTTACAAAGCAACTGGCAATTATAATACAAGTAATAATTAAACTAGTTTAAAACTTACAGCGATAGAGGTCTCGTGGTTCTCAGGCGGTCGTGGTTCCCGCGATGATCCAACAGACAAGTCCTCAGTGCAGCTTGCTGCAGGAGTGCTACCATTGGCAAAAACCGAGACACCAAAGTTTTCCAACCCCAAAGAGTGGGAAGTCGGGGTCACTCTCCATCCTTCTGGCGGGTTTCCAGAGGTAAAATACAGAGAATGGGTCCGTTTAATGTGGCGGAAAAAAGAGTTAAAAACTCTGAAATCCTGTTCGCAGCCATCAATTCCACAGTAAACCCAGAAGTCCGGACTGCGTCCATGAATGGCATTAATGTGGCTGAGAAGCACCTTTAGACTCAAAGCGACAAAAACAAAACAGATCACACATCTCCACAACGCCATGGTGCAACAAACGATGGACCAAAGTTCTTCTGGCTTCTTCTTAGTTTTTCTGGCGGTCAGCAATCGGCAGCACACCACAATTTTGGCGCAATGAGGCACTCGTAGTGAAGTTTGCGTGCCGTCGCCTTGTGATGACGTCAGGGAACGCAGCAAGCCTTGGAAGTCCTTTTAATAAATCAATCCACTTTGTCAGATTCTTTAATTTGTTTATGGGGCAGTTTAAATGTTTTAAGTAAATTTATTAAGAAGCAGAAATACTTTCTTAGAGGGTATGGGCCCCACTCTGAAAGGCTGGTACGTCTTTACGTCATCTCCTGTCGCTCGTTGATGACATCATTTCCGAAGTTGAAGCGGTTAAGTTTAAGCGGTTCCAGCTAAAGACGTAAGGCTTTTTGTGCAGCGAGCATTTCAGCGTAAGTTGTTAAACATTTTAAAGAAAGAAAATAAAAACGCCGTTAGGTTCTCAATGTGAAAACACAAGTGTTTAAACCTAAACTCTGCCAGATGTGTTTATAAGCACTGAGCTGTCTAACGGTCGCCATTGTCTAGGTTCGCAGTTGTATACGAATATCAGTCCTTTTTGGCGGGGAGCCTTCGTCAGGAGCAGACTATTAAGACAAGCTCGAGGACAAGCTCAAGCGGTCTTTTAACTTGGAATGGAGACGTTTGATGCCACAACGCTGTCTGTATTGGAAGGTAAGTTCGTTTTTGTTGTTTTCATTTTCATTTCTATTTAATTGTAGCGTAGCCAGCCTAAGCTAATCCCTGCTTGTTTTTGAGCGTTGTCTATCCATTCCCCTATGTCAAATGTTTGCAATCTTTACAATCCAAATGCAATCTTTTACTAGCCATTTTTTGTCCTCAAACCAGTTAAATAAAACTCGTTTAGAACCGCAAATGTGATATGTTTTTAAAAAGATACTTTTAAAAAAAAGAAAAGAAAGATTTAATACAGGAAATTTGCCACCTTTTTTCTTAGAATAAACAACTGCATAAAATGTTTGCAAAAAGAGGTTGGATTGGATACATTTCCTTATCATTAATTAGTTATTTTAGAACAATAATTAATGAAAGTCTTTACTGTAATTTCCAACATAAGGACAAGAAAAATAGGTCTTGAAAAAATATTGCTGGTACTTTTAGTGTCTGGTTATTCAAATTAAGTAACTTATACCATTAAAAAGACGCTAAAACCTACATTTGTTTTTTATATCTTAAATTTAAGAAACAAATAAACAAAAGGTTTGTTCTTATTTTAAGCCAATGTTATTAAGCCGGTCCAAAGACCCCCCTTTAGATGCAGCTTGTAGACCCCCTGTGCTATGTGGCTACTGAAAATATGATGCAGCTAACAGGAGAATGCATGTCCACATAGTGGGATGGATAATCATAGTGGATGGAAGTTTCATTTGTTTTTCCTGTGTTTTATAGCTTTTCATTGTTGAAATTATCAAAAAATTCTTTTGGGAAATGGAAGATATTTTTTGAAAATTTTATAAATTTTTATTTTTATTATTATTTTGCTCGACAGCTGCCAATGTTGATGAGGACACTCTACGAGGTCTCAGCCGGGATGACTTGAAGGATCTTTTTCCTGGGCCTGAACATTTCTTTCAAAGAAAGAAGCTCTGGGATTTTATCTGTCAAAAGGTAGGTCAAAAAATTGTCTTGCATAATTTATTGTCATAATTGCAATTTGATGTGATTTTTGGTTTAGCATTTGTTTGTTTTCCTTTTTTTTGTTTGTTCTGCAACAATTTTAATAGGGTGGAAGTATTGCTGATGAAGAATCCAGTGCCAATGGAAGTGGTGTTATACCCTCAACTAGTGCTTCATCATCAAACCAGCCTGAAGTCTCCATTCCTACATCTGCTGACAAGACTATGAAAATGCCAGACCCACCAGAGTATATTGTCTACACAGATTCTGAGCTGGACATGGTGCGCAGCCAGTACTTTGCATTACTTCGCAGTGGAAAGGAAAAAGACTGCAAAATGTCCAAGGAGCTCTGTTGCAGACTTATAAGGAATACAATTACCAGCATGGTTGCAATCCTGCGTGCGAGTGCAATGGGAAAAGAAGTCAAATACCCTTCCAAACTTGAAATGCGAGCAATGTCTCAGAAGATAATTGAATATTATCCAATGTTGCGTGATGCTGACACAAACATCCCATATGTAAGTACTGCCTTGATGTTAAGCAGACATGAATAATGGATAAAGACTAAATTGTTCTTGCTTTTTTACCGCAGTTGACCATTTACACCAAAATGTACAAGAGACTCCAAAATATGAGGTCTCCAAGGAAGAGGCAGGGATCCATGCCTCAACGAGGGAGACCCAAGAAGTCTTTGTTTAGTTCAGAGAGCCCAGACGAGGCAAATGATGCAAGCGCTGACACAAGCAGCGCAAGTGATTCTACCATACTTCTAGAGAGCAGCGATGAGTCCAGCAAGAACGACCATAGTGCAGGTGTGTGGCTTTAGAGTTGGGTGTGTCAAAATGCTGATTTCTCTTATGTCAAATATTATTGAAAACACATAAGGGTTCAAATGAATGTTATAGTTGCCTTCATTTTTGTTAACCAGTGTTCAAAGGACAATTTTGGATTTGCATTTGTGTTTTGTCATTTTACTCAACATTGTATCACCCCCCTCCTCCTTCCTCTCCATCCCCACCTCCCCTCAACTCTTTCCAGTCTCCTCTCCAGAGTCAACATCCACTGTGCAGAAGATGCCAGCACCCTGCAACAGCAACAGGACCCTGTCTGTACCACCCAAGGTAGCCTCAAGCTCCTCACCCAGGATTGCAACAGCTCAACTAGTTGCACCTGCAGATGATGATGTTGGTAAGCCCATCACTAATCTTTGCCACCTCTTGGCCTGTTGTTTATCTGTTGAACAAAATTTTTGTAATGGATCACTTGAAAGATTTTAATCCATTCAGTCACTCCACATTGACGTGAACACTCCTATTATTTACTATTTTTGATTTAATTGAATTTGACAAACAAGCACCTTAAGCATACAGTTACGATACCATTGTTGACTGTTGTCATTATGCCAAAGCTGATTCTTTAAATATCATACACCCCCCCCCCCCCCCCCCCCCCCCCCCCTTTTTTTTTTTTTCTTTTCTTTTTCTTAAATCCATTATCAGGTCAGGACAGTCGGAAAATACAGGCGAGGCACTACAAAACTTTGAGTAACATGTACAAGAAGGCCAAAACAAAACCCAATCAAAGTGATGTTGCTCAAATATTGGATCTTGAGTTTGAAGCCAGACGAGCTTTCATTGATGGAGAAGTTACAAAGGCAGAAGACCGAGCCTCAAAAGTCTTTGAGGCATACCCATGCTTTAAAGAAATAAAAAATGTGAGTTTCTTATGGTTTTCATTTAGTTTACTTTCTTCTGTGGCTGCTGTGTATTTCATCAGTCAGAGGCTGAATAAGTGATCTTTAAAAAATTTTTGTCCTAGGCAATGGATGAGCTAGGTCGCATTGTGGGTGGCTCCAACCACAAGTACATAGAGGAAATGAAGGGAAGATGGCAAGACTTCTGTGCCAAGGTACAGTTTTTTGGTGTGTGGAAGAAGGTCCTCAAACCACCTTTCCCAATGGATGTACGTAAAGGTAAGTTGCTGTTCAGTATCTCAAAACTTGTCAGCTGTGTACAAAACACTCCCTGAAGTGTATGTCTTTTCTCTTCCTTAGCGGATTTCACGATTGCCCTCTTAAACGCACTCCCATCACTCTTCCCCTCACCAGCTCCACCACCAAAACGTCTCGGAAGTGCCAGTGAGGCTCTCCTTCACATCCTCAAGGTAACTAGTCATAAACCAGTCACTGTAAAATGTCCATTATTTGCCATTGAAGTGGATTATCACTTGGAGTAAGAACTACTTAATGTTAAGTTCACAACAATAGATACGTTTTAACTATTGTAATGGCCCTGTTTATTTCCAGAATTTATTGCCACATGATCAGTTTTTAAAATATACTTATACTAATATACTAAAATATACTCTTAAAACATTTTTCACATTTTGTTCCTAGTTTTGACCATGTTGTCATTTTTATTGTATTCCAGCCAGGTGAGGATCCAATGCTGTACTTGGACAAGCGGCCTCTGTCTACCCCAGTGCTCCTGTTCGATGGAACAACCAGCCTAATCGCAGTGGGAAACATACCAGTGAGCCCCCTCCCCCAGGAGGATTTTTGCGAAGGACTGTTGGTATTGATGGCATACTACTACACTTTACACTTGACATACCCCAAATGCATTGCAACAGTCCTCTCGGTCATCCAAACTGAGGTGATTGGTGATGCTATACACGATCAAGATGCCACGAGTGCATACAAGAAGGCGATGACTGAATGGAAATCGTTTATTGAAAAGTAGATGAAGCAACATTCTCTCCGCTGAGCTTGTTTGAGGTACGCTGCCTTACCTTTAGTGCTGTTCTTGTTCCTGGCTAAGCTCACTAAAGTTTGTTGTGTTCTTTTGAAATAGCTCACTGTGAGCCACACATGCTGCTGGTCATAACTGTATTGCTGAGAATATTTAGATTTTGTGGCACTTTATTGGAGACCGAATTAAGCTGACTGGTTAAGCTAACTACAAATTTTGTTATGCTCTGTTGAAATGGCTCACTGTGGGCCACACATGCTGCTGGTTATATCTGTAATGCTGAGAATATTAAGTTTTTGTGGCACTTTATTGGAGACAGAATTAAGCTGACTGGTTAAGACTCAACAGTTTTGTTATGTTATGTTGAAAATAGCTGAGAGAGGACCCTTTATGTTGCTGCTGTCATTACTGTATTGCCCAGAATATTTGGTGTGTCATTTAGCACTTTATCTGAGATCAGAATCACACTTCTTTTTTAATGGAGTTCATCCTTTAATGACAGACAGCTAACCATTTGCACTATGAATCCATTTTTTTTATTTAAAGCACATGTAATTGTTGCTGTAAACTATATGCTGAAATTAAAGTTTTTTATATTATGTTGAAAATAGTGGTAATTACTGTATTGCCCAAAAAGCAATTTTTTTGTTAATTTAGAATTTGAGGATCTTGAGATAAATAAATGTTCTCGAAAGTCACATTCTTTCCTGGTCTTTACTTTAAAAGAACAAGTCAAGATTAATGTTCTTATAAAAAGTACAGGTTTCAAGTTTTTGGGGTCTTATATTAAGATGAACCAGCTTGTATTAAGATGCAGCTCCCTCGTACTTTTCATGCTGCGTTCGCGTGAAACCGGGCAGACCGACGACATCCGCTGCATGTAAAGTTATCACCGGCCTCTATGTGAAGACGTGGTCCGTCAGTTACAGTGACATCAGTCCACATCTGTTCGGTTGTCATGGCGATGTCGTATTGTTTTCCCTGACCCATGTTTTACCGTCTTTCGCTCGGCTTTATTGATTAAAATGACATCTGGTTTGTTACCAACGGCCGTCTGCCCGACTGCACGTGAACGCAGCATCAGTGAGACGCTAGCTTCTCCCCACCGCAGCGCGGTGACTTTTCAAAGGCATTACCTCGAACTGAGCTGAAAACTCCGGTGTGTCCGGTGAGTTTCTGTGTTTTCCTACCGTCACGCTTCTCCCGAACGCAAAAACATGGCGATACGACATGGCAGCCTCCACCGAGACGACCCGCTCGATGTGTAAATGAATGATACGAACGGCAAATTTAGAACTTAGAGGAGCACTTCAGTTTGTTGATGGGAGTGATTACTGATTAATGAAAAAACACTTTTGAACCAAATAATCAGTTTTTGTGAATAAAACACAGGAGAACTTACACAATATCCCTTTAAGATGAACCAGCTTGTATTAAGATGCAGACTAATATTTTGTACTAAAAATAAGAAACGTATACTTAAATTACAGATTTTTTTTCTTGCTCTTAAGTCTAAATGAACTACAATTAAGAATGTAAAACATCTTGAAAGGGGGATTATTTGCTTATAATAAGCATATTGCACTAGTTATTAGGCTAAATAATATCAGATTTTAAGAAATCTTATCTTAAAATTAGCATTTTAAGCTTATTTTTACTGTACTCAATACTTTTTGGAAATGCTTATTTCAAGATTTTTAAAGTCTTATTTTAAGATTTCTTGCTTAGTAAAATTTACTTGCTGCATGGACAGATAATTTCACTAATTTCAAGTAATTTTATACTTAAAATAAGTGATTTTATCTTATTTTTAGCATACCTTATTTTGCAGTGCAGGTTACAGGTGGCAGGTGAAAGGCGCTGTAGCTTAGCTGGTGAAAGCGTCTGTCTCGTAAACAGAAGATCCTGGGTTCAAATCCCAGCAGCACCTGATATATCTGACAAAACCTGTGCAGGCATGTGTGGAGTGTAAGCTGAAGATAAAGCTGTAGAAATAACTACGTCCTGGATCTGCTTCTCATCTGTAGAAAAACCAAACATTTTGTACGAGATCTTTAAAAAACACTTCCTTCTATCCTGGTCTTTCCTTGGAGCTGCACAAATCTGATTTTGCTCCGTACCGAAATGATAGCATCAAAACATTTCTCAACCATGTCGGCTGCAAATCCACGGTGAGAATCTCCCGTTCCATCACATCCAGGTTACAGGTGGCAGGTGAAAGGCGCTGTAGCTTAGCTGGTGAAAGCATCTGTCTCGTAAACAGAAGATCCTGGGTTCAAATCCCAGCAGCGCCTGATATATGAAACACAATCTGACTGGGCTCAGTCATGCATGGATCATTAACAAAAGATGAAGTTGTTCTAAAGACCACGTTCTGTAGCTGCTTCTCATCTGTAGTAGGTATGTCCCCGACATAATCTATTCAGTAAATACATTGTTTTATATGAACGTACATCGATGCATCAGAAAAACATTAACAAAAAGAAGTTGAATGCTCTTATTTCAAAGGGAAACCAGAAACAGCGTTGTCGCGGTTAGCAGAGCAGCCAGAAACAACAGTAGAGATGGCGACGCGCTGAGAGTGAAACTGAGCGCACGTACAATTCAGGGGTTTAGAGTTAACATCCAGTGAGGAAATGGATCTTTTGGTGAAATGGTTAGGCAAACAGTCTGCAGAACATGCAAAACGGATCAGAGCTGTTCATATCAATCAGCCAGACAGAGGATTGGGAATGATCTGGAACAGATTAGATGAGTGCTATGGAGCACCAGAAGTAATCGAAACTGCTCTTTTCCAACGAATAGACAGTTTCCCAAAAATATCTAACAGAGATTATCCAAAACTTCGTGAGCTAAGTGACCTCCTGATGGAACCTCAGGCAGCAATGGTTGACGGAGACCTAACCGGCCTGTCATATCTTAACACAGCAAGGGGTATTCAGCCTATTCTCCAAAAGCTGCCATTTTGTCTTCAAGAAAAATGGTTGTCTGTTGGTTCCAGCTATAAGCAACAATATGCTGTGTCTTTCCCACCGTTCGAGATATTTGTTGTCTTCATCTGCGATCAAGCTCGGATAAGAAATGACCCAAGCTTCAAACTTTCAGGTCCAGTTGAGAGTCCTATTAAACAAGACAAAACCTCATGGAAAATCAACAGAAAGGAAATATCAGTTCACAAGACAGATGTCAGTTTACCGGATAATGCAGCTTCAGGGAATCGTCCTACGAAAGATCAAACCTCTGAAAACCAATGCCCTATCCACAAAAAACCTCACCTCCTAAGCAAATGCTGTGCCTTTCGTGAAAAGTCCCTAACAGAGCGAAGAGCATTCTTGAAGGAGAGAGGCATTTGTTTCAAGAGCTGTGTATCTAATGCACATATGGCTAAGGATTGCAAGTCCACAACACTGTGTCTAGAATGTGAAAGTGATAAGCACTTCACAGCACTTCACCCGGGTCCCACACCTTGGAAGCAGGAACAAACCCCGCCTTCAGAGCATGGCGGGGAGGAAGACCCAATACCACCTTTAGAGGTGACAACGAAGTGCACACAAGTCTGTGGTGGTGAACTCAATCACAGATCGTGCTCTAAGATCTCTCTTGTAAAGATCTATCCCAAAGGTCGTCCTGAGAAGGCTTTGAATGTCTACACGATCCTTGATGAGCAAAGCAATCGCTCGTTAGCTCGCTCTGAGTTTTTTGACATCTTCGACATCCAAAGCCCAAATACTCCATACTCCCTCAGGACATGCTCAGGCATAACAGAGACCATGGGAAGAAAAGCTTGTGGCTTCTGCATCGATTCTCTAGATGGAAAAGTGAGTCCCCCACTACCAAATCTGATTGAGTGTAACGACATCCCCAACAACAGACAGGAAATTCCAACTCCTGATGTTGCCATGAGTTATCCTCACTGGAAGTCGATAGCACACTGGATCCCTGAGCTGGACCCGAAGGCTCCTATCATGCTTCTTCTTGGACGCGACATCATTCAGGTTCATTAAGTCCGCAAGCGGATAAATGGTCCAAACAGTGCCCCTTACGCCCAAAAGCTGGACCTAGGGTGGGTGGTAGTTGGTAACAGCTGTTTGGGAAGTATTCACAGACCAGCCACCGTGGATGTCCTCTTCACCAGAACCTATGAAAAAGGACACGACTCCATTTTTGAACCATGTCCAAATGTATTCCATGTGAAGGAAAGATATACTGAGACCCTCAGCTCACAACTAACTTCTCACCGGGAAGAACCCAGCACAGTCCAAAAGCAGAGCATCCAGGATCCACACTATTTGAACAGACACAGAATGACAACATGCTGGCACTATCCATTGATGACATTTCATTCCTCCAAATACTGGAGCAAGACCTCAAAAGGGAAGAAAACAACAGCTGGGTTGCACCATTGCCGTTTAAGACACACAGGTGTCACCTTCCAGATAACAGAGCACAGGCCTACAACCGACTCTTGTCACTAAAACGCAACCTTAACAGGAAACCTGCTATGAAACAACACTTTCTCAACTTCATGGAGGCTATGTTCTTGAACAGGCATGCTGAAGTGGCTCCTCCACTCGACAAGGATGAGGAAAGATGGTACTTGCCTACCTTTGGTGTGTACCACCCAAGGAAACCTGATAACATCCGTGTTGTCTTTGACTCCAGCGCCAAATACAATGGAGTGTCACTTAATGATGTTCTGTTGACTGGACCTGACCTCAACAATTCCCTTCTCGGGGTACTCATTAGGTTTCGCAAGGAAGCTGTGGCCATAACAGCAGACATCCAACAGATGTTTTATTGCTTTCTTGTAAGAGAGGAAGACCGAAACTTCTTGAGGTTCCTCTGGTTCCAGGACAACAACCTGTCAAAAGATATAACCGAATATCGTATGCGGGTTCATGTCTTCGGGAATAGCCCTTCTCCCGCAGTGGCCATCTTCTGTCTTTTGGCAGTCAGTGCATAACAGCGAGCCAGACGTGAGAGAGTTTGTAAACCGTGACTTCTATGTTGATGATGGAATGAAGTCTCTTCCCACAGTTGATGCTGCAGTTTCACTGCTCAAAAGGACAAAGGCTGCTCTTTCTGCTTCAAACCTGAGGTTACACAAGATTGCCTCAAATAAGAAAGAAGTCTTGGAAGCTTTTCCTCCACAGGAGCATGCTAATGATCTTAAAGATCTAGATCTTGCTAAGGATGACCTGCCTAAACAGCGAAGTCTTGGCCTCATGTGGGACCTTAAGTCTGACAGCTTTTACCTTTGAAGTGTCAGATCAAGAAAAGCCCCTTACACGTTGAGGTGTTCTCTCAACTTTGAACATCATCTACGACCCTCTTGGGTTTTTTGCCCCAGTTACCATCCAAGGCAAGGCAATCTTCAGAGAGCTTACGCGACTCAATGGCGACTGGGATACCCCAATTCCCTCAGACCTGGAAGAAACATGGATCTCGTGGTTAAGCTCACTGAAGGATCTTAACAGTGTCTTGATCCCAAGAACCTACACAGAGCTCTCACCATCAAGGGCATTACACAGGCAGCTTTGTGTTTTTACCGATGCATCAACCAAAGCAGTTGCCTACTTGAAACTGATAGATACAGATGGAACCAGCCATGTTGGGTTTGTGATGGGTAAAGCAAAAACTCTCCCCCTTCCTGAACACACAGTCCCAAGGCTCGAACTGTGTGCTGCAGTCCTTGGAGTTGAGTTAGCTGAACTGATTTCTGTTAAGATGGACTTGCAACTGGATGACACAGTCTTCTTCACAGACAGTAAAGTCGTCTTAGGCTACATCTGCAACGAGACAGGACGATTCTATGTCTATGTCAGTAATCGCGTCACAAAAATCAGGAAGTACTCTAAACCAGAACAGTGGCACCATGTACCAACTAAGGACAATCCAGCAGATATTGCCACACGATTTGTCCCAGCTGCATGGCTGTCAACCACCAGTTGGCTTCCTGGACCAAGCTTCTAGAAACACCACTCTCAACATTCACCAGGCCAAGATACACATGAGCTTGTGAATCCCTTCACTGATGCAGAGATACGTCCACAAGTTTCAACGTTAGCTACCACACTGGCAAGCACCCAACTTGGCTCTCAACGTTTCTCAAAGTTTTCTAGGTGGAAGTCATTGACTCAAGGCATCGCTCGCCTCATCCACATCATTCGCCTCTTTCGCAAATCGCAAGGTGGCAGTAAACCTGCTTGCAAAGGATGGCATCATTGTGAGATGGCTCCAACATTGGATGAACTGATGCAGTCAGAAAAAACTATCATCCGTTCAGTCCAAGAAGAGTCCTACGCACAGGAGTATGACTGTCTGAAGAAGAATAAGATTCTTCCGAAGGATAGCCCCCTAAAAACCCTGTCTCCTTTCATTGATTCTGATGGTCTCCTAAGAGTTGGAGGGCGCATTAAGGAGGCAGAAATTCCACAAAACGAGAAGAACCCTCTCATAACCCCAGGCAAACACCATGTGGTAACTCTTCTTGTTAGACACCATCATGAGAAAGTACAACATCAGGGACGACTGTTCACTGAGGGTGCTGTCCGTGCTGCGGGCCTGTGGATAGTGGGTGGTAAGAGGCAGGTTACCAGTGTTCTCCATGGATGCGTTGTGTGCCGCAGGTTACGGGGAACAGTTGTTACTCAGAAAATGGCCGATCTTCCATCAGATCGAGTGTCAACCGAAGCTCCATTTACAAATGTCGGCCTTGATGTTTTTGGCCCATGGACTGTGTCTGCTCGACGCACAAGAGGCGGCCTTGCTCACAGTAAACGGTGGGCAGTCATGTTTACTTGTATGAGCATCAGAGCCATTCACATCGAGGTGATTGAATCATTGGATACCTCAAGTTTCATAAATGCCCTTAGGCGCTTCATTGCGATAAGAGGCCCAGTGAAACTCATCCGTTCTGACCAGGGCACCAATTTCACCAGTGCCTGCAAGGAGTTGAATATTCTCTCCAACATAGACAACGTCTCAGTTGGGAAATTCCTGGTGGACCATGGCTGCACGTGAAAGTTTAATCCTCCGCATGCTCCACATATGGGTGGCTCATGGGAAAGGATGATAGGTGTGACCAAACCCATTCTGGACTCTATGTTCCTCAAAGCTGGGTCATCAAAGCTGACCCACGAAACCCTTACCACTCTGCTGGCAGAGGTGACAGCAATTGTCAATTCAAGACCACTCATCCCAGTTTCAGCTGATCCAGATGATGCCCTGAGTCTCAGCCCAGCAATGCTTCTTACTCAGAAGGTGAATCCACCCCCTGCTCCTGTTGGGGACTGGGTTAAGGACATTCATAAAGTCCAGTGGCATCAAGTCCAGAACTTGGCTCAAATGTTCTGGGACAAATGGAGGAAGCAATATTTGTCTTCTCTTCAACCGCGAAGGAAGTGGCAGTGCTGTCAACCCGATCCCAAGCCAGGAAGCATTGTCATCCTTAAAAATGAGCAGCTCAAAAGATACGAGTGGCCTCTAGGTCTTGTGACCCAAGTTTTCCCAAGTGGCGATGGAAGAGTACGCACAGTGGAAGTGAAAGTTGCAAGGGCACATGGGACCACAACCTTGACACGTCCCATCTCAGAGACTGTACTCCTCCTTGAAGCAGAGACAGATGCCCTGTAGACCATGGGACTGTTTTATGGTGGCGTATATCACGCCAGGCGGGGAGTGTCCTGTTCTTGTTTGGGTCATTAATGTTATTTGTTTCTAGCACCACCTTCAGGTCAGGAGTGATATTTTTGTAGTTAGGTTTCCTTATAGTCATGTGATTAGGGAGAAATGAAACTTAAATGACATAGTCTGCAGTGTAGAAGGAGACAGGATTTCTGCCTGACCGTTTCAGTCATTTTCTTCATCCTGTTGTGGCATTGTCTGTAAGTATTGTTTTAATCATGTATAATTCAGAAGTTATTTTAGTTGAAAAGTTGAAATGTAGTAAATTAAAATGAGAACTTACCTGTACAGTACCTAACAGTAACCTGTACCTAACAGTTGTAAGAATGTAAATTCCTGACATCTTGTTTGTATCTGTACTTTTTCAGTTTCACCCTTTTCGAGGAATAAATACATAAAATGACCACTTGGCAGCATATGTTTTGAAGAAAAGGCGTTTATCTTGCTGTCTAAACACATGGGTTGTGTGGAGGACAGTACAATCATACTCTGCAGCTCTGCAGAATGAAAACATCCTGGTCTTTCCTTGGAGCTGCACAAATCTGATTTTGCTCCGTACCGAAATGATAGCATCAAAACATTTCTCAGCCATGTCGGCTGCAAATCCACGATGAGAATCTCCCATTCGATCACGTCCAGGTTACAGTTGACAGGTGAAAGGCGCTGTAGCTTAGCTGGTGAAAGCGTCTATCTCGTAAACAGAAGATCCTAGGTTCAAATCCCAGCAGCGCCTGATATATGAAACACAATCTGACTGGGCTCAGTCATGCATGGATCATTAACAAAAGATGAAGTTGTTCTAAAGACCACATTCTGTAGCTGCTTCTCATCTGTAGAAGAACTGTAATTGATTCAGTAGATACGTTGATTTATATAAACGTACATCGATGCATCAGAAAAACTTTAACAAAAAGAAGTTGAATGCTCTTATTTTGAAGGGAAACCGGAAACAGCGTTGTCGCGGTTAGCAGAGCAGCCAGAAACAACAGTAGAGATGGCAACGCGCTGGAGAGTGAAACTGAGCGCACGTACAATTCAGAATCCGATAGAACAGCATCAACAAGTGCAAGTAAGCCACCACGTCCTCGAGCACTTCAAAGATGTGAGATTATTTACAAAGAACCACATACCATCGTACTCTGCAGCTCTGCAGAATGAAAACATCGTTTCAAAGCAGCACGACTGCGATGAACGAGCACTGAAGCCAAAATCCCAGCAGCACTTTTGCAGTTTCATTTTCTTCTAAACATATCAGAACGTGTTAATGATGGTGGTTAGTCACCATCAACTTCTTATAGCCTATTTCTCAATCAGCAGCGGCGTCATCGCCGGGTTGAAAGTCCCGTAACTCACGTTAACAACGAGCATCATTTAAAGCTTCTTACCTCCGTATGAAAGCGTGCGTATCCGTATTTACCGTAGGGTATGAACGGGGCTTTACAGTGATTCTGCCCTTTACATCCTTACGTTTGCTTCCATGACTGACGTTATGCAGAAAGGACTGAACTAATGCTGCACGCCGTCATGCTGCTGCTCATGTGAACTTGCTGACATTGTGAGTGTGATCATAATGATGATTAGCAAAGATAAAAGAAACTGCAGATACCCTCATCAGCTGATCTTTATTTCTAAAACAAATACTGAGATTCAAAAGAGAAAAATAACAGATATTTACTTTATAAGTCAGATAATTATAAGTCACTACACTTATATCTAAGTTAGCTGCATATACAGTGACAGGGACATTTTTATATTATATTATGCTAATGTGCATTGTGTCTTTTTTTTCAGGAAAAATAAGAAGATAAGTTTGGAGGAATTTTTCCCTAAAAGAAACACATCACCATCATTAACCCCCAAGATGTCAGAAGAGCTGAGGGACAGCATCTTGAAAATAATAATAATGACACCCATTGCAGTTGTGAAGGGAAAAGGCTTCTGTGTAACTCTGCACAAGATTTTTAGTATTTACACAGTATTTAGTATTTAGGTTTTGTTCTAGTTAAATTCAGTGTCATATTAATCAAGCAATAAAAAAATCATTAGAGTAATAAATTAATTCACAATCCACCATGAGACTCCCCTGTTCCATCACATCCAGGTTACAGGTGGCAGGTGAAAGGTGCTGTAGCTTAGCTGGTGAAAGCGTCTGTCTCGTAAACAGAAGATCCTGGGTTCAAATCCCAGCAGCGCCTGATATATCGGACAAAACTTGTGTAGGCATGTGTGGAGTGTAAGCCGAAGATAAAGCTGCAGAAATAACTACATTCTGGACCTGCTTCTCATCTGTAGAAAAACCAAGCATTTTATACGAGATCTTTAAAAAACACTTCCTTCTATCCTGGTCTTTCCTTGGAGCTGCACAAATCTGATTTTGCTCCGTACCGAAATGATAGCATCAAAACGTTTCTCAGCCATGTCGGCTGCAAATCCACGATGAGAATCTCCCGTTCAATCACTTCCAGGTTACAGGTGACACGTGAAAGGCGCTGTAGCTTAGCTGGTGAAAGCATCTGTCTTGTAAACAGAAGAACCTGGGTTCAAATCCTAGCAGTGCCTGATAATCTGTAGAGCAAGTCAGCCGTCGTATATCTGATCTTTAAAAGAACTCCTCCTCTGTTCCACTTTCTATCATTATCTCTGTTAACTTTCATTTCTCCTTGTCAGGCCCAGCAGTATGATATGGAATGGTGTTATAGACAAATGTTTAATTAAAGAAATAAAATTAATAAACAGGATATCAAGGGGAGTCTTATGTTCATAAAGCTCCGCTTGGTAAAGCAAAACTGTTCAACACAATAAAGCAATCAGATTTCCATTCTGCTGCTATGATGCTGGACAGAACAAGTAAAAGATGAAATAAAAATAAATGGAGTCCTCCTTTTATTCTGGTCTTTCCTTGGAGCTGAACAAATCTGGTCTTGCTCAGAAATGTTTCTCCGTATTGAAATGATATCATCATATAGATGCAGAATCCACGACAAGAATCTCCCATTCCATCGCATCCAGGTTAGAGGTGACATGCTAAAGGCGCTGTAGCTGAGGTGGTGAAATGAATTGTGTTGTAAACAGAAGATCATGGGATCAAATCCCAGCAGCGCCTGATATATCTGACAAAACCTCTGTAGGCATGTATGGGTCATATGTGGAAGGTAGCTATAGAAGTAAGAACGTTCTTGATTTGCTTATCATTTGTAGAATAACCAAGCATTTTATAAGACATCTTTTAAAACTGTTTTTATCCTGTTGCTCAGAGAATTGCTCCGTCCTGAAATTATATCATTATACCACTGCAGCAGATTTGTCGCCTGCAAATCTACGATGAGAATCTCCCCGTTCCATCATGTCCAGTTTAGGGGTTGCAAATCAAATGCGCTGCAGCTTAGCTGGTGAAAATGTCTCTCTCATAGAGCAGAAGATCCTTGGTTCAAATCCCAGCCTCACCCGTTGCATTAAAAAGGCAGGCACCCATGGATAGTTACGAGAAGATAAAGCTGTTCAAATATCCACTTTCTGAATCTTCTTCTCATCTGTGCAACAACAGACCATTTCATGTCTGATCTTTAAAAACCACCTCCTTTTATTCTGGTCTTTCCTTGGGGCTGAACATATCTGATGTTGCTCAGAGATTTTGCTCCGTACTAAAATGATTGCATCATATAGTTGCTGCACATTTGTCCGCTGCAGATCCACGACAAGAATCTCCCGTTCCATCACATCCAGATTACAGGTTGAGCTGGAAAGGCGCTGTAGCTCAGCTGATGAAAGCAGCTGTCTTGTAAACAGAAGGTCCTGGATTCAAAGCCCAGCAGCATCGGATGTTTGTGTTATAATCTGGCCAGTGACAGCCATGTGTGGATAATTAGCAAAAGAAAAAGCAGTTGAAAGAACCATGTTCTCTAACTGCTTTACATCTGTAGAACAAATGACCCATCATATCCAGATACAGAAGCCACTGTAGCTTAGCTCATTAAATGTCTGTCTTGTAAACAGAAGATCCTCGGTTCAAATCCAAGCATCACCTGAGATATGCAACGCTTAATGCAGTGGTCGGCAAATGGCGGCCGCCGCCAATCAAATCTGGCCCGCGAGATTGCATTGATTAAAACAGAAATATCATATAGGCTATATATATATTAAAAAATAAAAACTGCACACAAATTTGAGAACATTTATTTTAAAAGTTGTGCACAATGTATCCTATAATAAAAAATAAAATGAGGCATCTGCTTCACCTCACACTGGCTGGCACGAGGGAGGAAAAAAAAAATCGCTCTCTGCAACTGCACCAGACGCACAAAGACGCTTGTCAGTCATTGAATTAAAATAGCCTAAATTATTTTGCCTCAAAGTAAATTAAATCAAATTGAAATAAATCAGATTAAAGCAGTAAGTTTTACTTGACTCTGGACATGTGTGGTAGGAACTGAAATTACAGAGAAAAATAAGGAAAAAAATTAATTACTATTTCGGATAAATCTTAAAAGGGCAACAATATGACTACTAAAAAATAAATAAATTACTCACTCAGTGGAAACTGGCATCTTTGTTCAGTCACAATCTTTTGTATGTCTGGTGGAACTGATGTTACTTTAATCCGCAAGCTTCTCCAAGCATTTGTGCGTCGGACGGTTCCTCTCTGTGTCTTGATGGAGTTCATTGATGAAAACTTCGACTCACACGTATAGGGTAGAGGGAAACAATATCAGCACGTGAAGGGCGACTTTCTTAATCCACCTGTACTCCTCTGAGCATGCGATCCAAAAGTCCTCAACGGATTGCGTCCTGAACGCATCACTGATAAGAGAGCTGGTTTGAAAGTCAGAAAGCTCCAGTTGAAATGAAGCGATGGTCTTTTTAGCCGAGGAGGAAAAACCCACGCTTCGGACAGTGAGTGGATCACGGACAAAAGCAATGATGTCCTCGGGGACGGAGTAGTCTTCAAACCTGGCTTGAAGTTGGCTTGCAGCTGTTTGATGAAATCCACCATCGGCTCTGTCCCTGTGATTTTAGAGTCGTAACATGCAAGAGCCTTTCACCTGATAAATCCGAATGGAACAATTCCAGTTTCTGTGAAAGGATTCCAGCTTTTCAACCAGGTCCACAATGGTTTACCTCTCCCTTAGCTGCAGGTTAAGCTGGTTCAGGTGACCAAAAATATCCGTCAAAAATGCTACATTGGACATGGAAATTTCATCTTGTAGAAAGGCAAGGTGGTCATCTGCAGCTCGCATCTGCTTAATCTCAAGAAGGCTTTCACTTCATGCAGCAGCGCACAGACGCGCTCCGCCTTTGCTTAACCAGCGCACGTTGTGAAGCAGCAGGTCACGTAAGTGGCCTCCTCTGACTCAGCCAAAGGTTGACGGAAAAGACGATGCTGAGTGCCTGACGTGCCCCTGACGCGCATCACTTTATCCATAACGCTCTTCAGCTCTGGTGAATGAGGCAGTGAAATCCGTGCACTTGAGGCGCGATGTCCTTCAGTCTGCTCACCAGACCCCCGTGGCAACCAACCATGGCAGGTGCACCGTCTGTCACGATGAGGGTGATTTTTTCAAATGACAATGAAAGCAGTTTGGTGGTGTCCCCTTCTAATGGAAATAACTCTTCCCTGAACACATTTTTGTCAAAATATGGCACATAGACACACATCTGGCTAACATCTGTGCTGTCCGTGCTCTCATCAATAGCCAGACAAAAGTAACTGGCCCGACTCAAACCACTAATAATGACTTCATGCACAGCATCCGACAGTGCATGTACGCGCCGGGAAGCCGACCTGCAGACAGAGGCACCTGTTTAACTGGGGACATCACGCCATCCATTGATTTATCGGTTGCCAACTCCTCCAAAACAGCCACCATCACTTCTTTAACCAGCTCTGCGTCAGTAAATGGTTTGCTGTGCCGCGTGAGGACCCATGCTGCTTTCAGGGACGCACTTGTTACTTTTTTTTGTGGCGTGAGTCCGTGAACCAGGATTTTGCTGCTGTGCGCATGTCCAGCAGTCAGTGCTCGAAAGTTTTGTTTCTGCACTTCTGTCTCGAGTGGAAAAGAATTTTTTTTTGAAGTTGCCATGCTTTGTTTCGTGGTGATATTATATTCTTTACAAACGGCGGCAGCCTCGTTACAGATAAGACAGACTGGTTTGGCAAGAAATCAGGTAGGATGAAAAAATACTTCTCTCTCCACTCTTCTTTGTAAGTCCTACTTTCGCTGTCCATTTCCGTTCTGCTGCTTTGCAGAGTGGAGATTTTGTATTTTTTCAAACTACCTGATCTCTTGGTCACACGTTAATTCTGCATTAAAAGAACATCCGATTCACGCGAGGAGCCGGGAGGCCGGGTTACTAAAGGTATAGCTAAAAATCATTAGACCTAGTAAATGTCCTCGAAACATAACTGCATTTTTAAAAAGCAGATTACAATCTGTTCTAGTCTATAACGCAGATATAGTGTAGGGCCAACTAGAAATAACAGTCTACTGCAAACCCAAATGAGTTTAAATGAATTTATTGAAATATGTTTTTAAAATATGGTTAGTTAGATAATACCAAGTTTTGTTAAAAATGAAAAAATAATATGGTTTCCTCGATAAAACTACAAGCTCGGCCAGCCACTCAGTTGGTCAGAAAAAAACTGGCCCCAGGCCAAACTTAGTTAAGCGACCCTGGCTTAGTCCTCCAGCACCGGGCTGGATTTGTGTGTAGCAACAGGAAAAAAGAACAAGAGAAACAACACAGGAACAACTTGTGGTAAGAGCTGCATATAATCCAGCACTACTGTATAAATGTCCTGTTAATCTACGAATTGGTATTCAGTAAGATCAACACATTTTGGCGCTCATTAGTGCGCATTTCTACTCAATCGTAAGTGGAGCAGGATGGTTGGACGATGATACAGATCCAGCAGCGGCTTCACTGATCAGCTACGGAACATCATCATATCATGGAGGCTGAGTTCATGACGCCGTCCTGACCGATAAAGGATTTGAGAATAACCGGTGCTGGGCGAGGATGGAGGGACTACTGAGAGATGGCAGTGCAGTAGTTTGTGCAAAAACACAGAGGGAGCCACATGGTCGCATTTCCAGAGACTCATCGCTGCAACTTTGGACATTAAAAACTGAATAAAAGCGACAAACATGAGGGCAGCAGCTACACCGTCTGTGGATGATGTTAGAGACGCTGGATCCTCCAGATCCACCTCAGACACACCTAAACAGCGGTGAGTCACTGTCACATGAAAGCTTGATATTAGCAGCTAGCTTAGCGCCGTAGCGGCATAAACGTGAGCTTGTTGGTGTCTTTAGTTCGTACTAAGGTTCTCTAACTCCATCAGATGATGCTGAATGTGTTGGGAGAAGAATGAGACGTTAACTGGACAGTTTCCATCAACTGTGACTGCTGTGATGGCGTTAAACTGGGACCAAACTGGGATCAGATCCACTGAAAGCATCAGTTTTTACTGGGTCCGCTTATCAGAAAAAAGAGCTGCTCCTTTAGGAATGCAAGGAATAGTTGTTAAAACTGCTGGTAGAGGGTCTAAATTAATTATAATATTGAGAATATTTCAATTAAAAAAATACTTGTACTCAGTTTGCACAGTTATTAAAAGCCTAAAAAGAAGATTTCCTCATGCACTAGTGGAGGATAACCAGCTGTGGACATCTGTCCTGCAGGTTTTACATGTTTATCTGCTGCAATATGACTGAGTCAATCTATCAGCGGGTCATTAAGAGGCTTGTGCAGAGCTTGACATCAAACTGTCATGTGGATCAGGTGTTGCAGCAGGGAAACATGTAAAATCTGCAGGTGGTGATCCTGCACTAAAAAGCAGCACAGCCTCCTCTCCACATTCCAGAAAAAATGCTTGTTTAGAGCATCTCTGCAGGTCCAGGTGGATTTTGTACACATTAAAAGCTCTTGGATAAGTTCATAGCAGATTTATAGTCTGAATAACTTTCCATGTTTATCTACAGGTTTTAATAATATGGAAAAGCAAAGAAACTGTCCAAGAGACAAAATATTGGTCAGTTAAACTAAAGATCAGTGCTGTTACAAAATGCTGGTAGATAAACGGTTAGTGTTGAGTTTGATTTCCTTGGATATTATGATGCAGTCCTCTAAGCAGAGCAGACATTTGACAGATTACCACAGTTACAGCTGAAAGAGACTTGCAGCGTGGACTTCAGCCACAACACTGAAGATACTGACTTGGACTTTAAAAAAAAAAAAAAGAAAAGTAGAGGACATAATGCTTGCAGAAAGTGATATGTAAGCATCTGGGAAGAAAAGTTATATTGTATGTATAACATGCTGCAATTTGTCAGCTGCAAATCCATGATGAGAATCTCCATTACATGCATTCCAGTTACAAAATGTTGGTTACTCAGGTGTTGTAACCTTGCTGGTGAAAGTGTCTGTCTTGTAAACAGAAGGTCCTGGGTTCAAATCCCAGCAGCACCTGATACAT